>QEPC01006430.1:5388491-5399068 GCA_003113815.1 Sphenodon punctatus | reverse complement strand
GGGGGCGGGGCCATGTGGCCGCACGTTGCGCCGCACGGCCCCGCCCCCTCCCAGATTCCCCGCCGGGATCCCCCCGGCACGTCTGATATGGGGTGATGGGGTGACCCCGGAGGGGGAATGAAAGGGTTGTTTTCGGTACAGGGCCAAGCAGCCCCATAACGTCTGAAAACACCCATGATTTATGGGTGTATCTTTAAGGAAAGCAGAAACCTATCAGGAATAGGAGGCTTTGGGAAAAAAGACGTCTAATAAAAGGCAGAGTTCAAAAACCTCTTTGAAAAGCCAGCCACGACCTTTTTTTTGTTTGTTTGTTTAATTCTTTTAAGAAAGCACTCACACTGGAGAAAGAGGGTGAAAACAGACATGATGCTAACCAGCCTTTAACTACCCTTGGTGGTTATTTATGCATGTTGCAGGGTTGTATTGGTGCCCTATGCAGCCCTGAAACATGCATAAATGACCACCAAGGGTGGTTAAAGGGTGGTTAGCGTCATGTCTATTTTCACCCAGAGTTTCTGCATTCAGCACACAGTTTAGAAAGGGGATTAGAAAGACTTTTAAAATGCTTGACACCCACAACTGCAAAATTGCAGTGCTGCTAACCCATAATTTGGGAGATGTATAGTGTTGAATTTGAGAAAATGCTATATTTCATTTATGAACGTAGCACAGATGCTAGTGCAAAAATGAAAAATGTATACTTTCTCCGCTTCTAAATCTTTCAAAGTCTTACAGAACTATCCAGGAAAGCAGCAGATGTTGTAGGTATCGCAATCCTGACTGGTAGGTGAAATTTCATGGTCTGAAATGGATGTAAATAATTACCTAGATTACAGAAATAAAGAAACAAGTGACATACAACAGTGAAGAATACAACAGCTTGTGTGTTGCTGGAGCTTGGGAGAGGTGGGTTTTTAAAAAACAAACCCTGCAGTTTAATATGAGGAATAAAGTGCTGAACCTCCAACTAAAGTTGTTAGTCTAAATTTATGCAGTGTGTTTGTCCTGTACAAATGTTGGAATCCTCCAAAACCAACTCAGTTGTATAGTGTAAAATGCCAGTGATATCATGCTGTGATTTCATGCTAAAATGTCTAGCTTGTGCACTGATCAGGAACTGCATTGTGGGTAATATACTGAAATCTTTCTAACATACACCTAGCTTTGATGAGTTTCTTAATCAAATAATCCCCCCGCTAAGCGCCTTGTGCGCTGCGGGGAATTTTTGGGCCCGCCCCTTTGAGGAATGGGGCACCCGGAAGCCCTTGAGATTTCCCGCCGAGCGTGGAATCAGGGGAGGCTGGCTGCGGCGTTGCAGGCTGCAATCTGCCCGTGGGATTGCAGTTTGCAAGGCTCGCAGTTGAGGTGCGAAAAGGCGCCTTCCTGATTGGCCGGGTTCAGGCCACGTGGTTCAGCACGCCGCACAGCCCATCACTTGGTTGGCAGTGTGCTGAAGAAGTGGACGCTTGTGTCAGTGCTCCTGGCAGCGGCGAGGATAGAGGCTCCCCCCCCCCCGCTCTGGGAGCTCTCGTGATGTTTGTGGATGGGGAGTGCTGCGGCAGGGGAGTGCCCCAGTTGGGGTTGCGGTTCGGTTTTTTTTTGCCTTGATTGGAGGGACCCCCGCTTTGGCTGTGTGCCCCCTGGGACGGGGAGCAGCGATGGGGGTGTATCGGGAGTGTGAGGGGGGTGGTGTTTTGACTGGCGAGGGTCCGCCCTCCTTCACCCTACCAGGGATTGGGGTCTCGATTTGGGGGGGGGGTAGCGGGAGCACCGTGTAGGCTTTTGGGCTATTGGTGTTTTTTGTGTGTGAGGGGGAGTTGCACAGCTAGGGGAGATATCCCCGCGCACCCCCCCCAACACATGTGATGGGGAGAACGGGGCTGTTGGTACAAAGGAGGGGAGTTCCCCACCCCACCCTCTAGTGAGGTTGAGCAGGTAAGTAACCTGGGGTTGTTGGGGTGACAGGAGCGAAGGAGGTTCTGCCCCCCCCAACAGAGTTGAGTGGGGGTTCATCTCTGCGCTGTGGTTTCAACAGACTGCCTGATGGGCAGAAAAAAGGGGACAAAGGGGGCTAGTGCCCTTCCAAGTGGTAGGGTTGGGGCGGCCCGTGAAAAAAGGGGGAGAGTGGATGATGTAGTGTTAGTCCCCCCTCCACCTTGCCAGTTCGGTGGGGGGAACCAAACTCTGGGCCCGATGATGGCAGGGAACAGGGCCTGCGCTGCTGGTGGTGATGGGGAGGAAAATGTGGCAGGGCCATCGGCCTGGGGGATTTGTTCAGGCAGGTTGGGCCTGGCGTGCAGGCAGTAGGCCCTGCGCCCCCTGGTGGGGGCTTGACAACTGCTCAGGCTGTTCACCCGGCAGGGAATCCCCCATCTGCCTTGGAGGACTTACTTAGACAGGTGGGGCCTGGCATGCAAGCAGTAGGCCATGCGTCCCCTGGTGGTGGCTTGACAACAGCTCAGGTTCTTCACCCAATGCAGGCTCCATCTATGGATAGGTGTCAGGATGGGCAGGGGCAGGCATTGCTCCAGGCCCTTGAGGCCAGGATGAGTGCATGAGATGGAGTTATGGGGAGGTTAGCGGAAGCTGGTGTGCTGAGGGCTGCCCCTGGCATGGTGTGAGCACGACAGTGACAGGGGTGGTCAGTAATCCGGGTTCTGTTTTGTACCAACCCAGCAAGAGTGGAGAAGGAGCGCAGGTGCCAGGGCTGGCTAGTGGAGCCTCGGCAGCAAACAGCCAGGTAGTGGAGGAGCTCGCAAGGAAAGTTGAACAAATGGACCAGCAGATTTCCCCGGATCGCAGCATTGCTGGAGGCCGGGGGCCGGGTGGCGACAGCGAGTGTGCCTCCCGTTGCATCGGACCAAGCTGGCTTGCCCGCGCAGGTGGCTGCGAGCCTCGGGGATGGTGAGTATGTCCAGCAGAGTGGGTTAGTGGCTGGCGCTGGTGTAGTGTGTGAAAGCTCCCAGCCACAGGGCAGGTGCGGGGGTGCTGCGTTGCCTCCCGTTGCCAGTCAGATTTCACCCTCGCAAGCGGAGGGGATGGTGGGTGTGGTACCTGGAACACGGGTGCAGCAGCAGGTGGCGGGGGAGCCACTCTCTGGGCAGAGTGGTTTGGGTCAATTGCGGGTGCAGCAGGACCCAAACAGATTGTTATGAGTAGACGTGTGGCGCCTGAAATCAGCGCTGGGCACTGCTATCGGCACTGAACCGGCGGGAGGAGGGCAAAGTCAGGCTGAGTTAGGTTAACCCCCCCAAGGACAAAGTGTAGTGGGGACGTTAGCGGCACCGGTAGTGCCGGCGGTGGAGGTACCCCCATTGCGGGGTGGGTATGCTAGGGTTTCTGCTCCCATGGGCGTGCACTTAAAACAGTCCATGCATGAAAAGATTTGGAAAGGGGAGTATATCGATTTGTTTGGGATCTTGTTCTGTGACCCAGTTCTGGATCCCAATGCGAAGCTCGAGCCCAGGGAATACGAAAGAGCAAAACGGAGGAAGACAGACCAAAACTGGGCTAATTGGGAGTTGGCATTTATAATTTATGCTGGTGTAGTAATGCAGGCTTTTCCGGAAAGGGCTGTTGCCCTCTGGAAATACTTTGACATTGTGCGGCGAGCCTATCTAACGAAGGAAGGGTTTGGATGGCTACGGTATGATGAGGCTTTTAGGCAGAATGCTTCTATCACACCTGAGGTCAGATGGGATGTAAAAGACCACGACCTCTGGATTGAATGCATCCAAGAAAAAGATATGGCATGGGCGGACAGTGGCCACATGATAGTGAAAGGGGGTGGACAGCCAACGGATAATTTTTGTGGTAAACCGTCCAAGAAAGGGGGGCCAGCACTGGCATGCTGGGACTTCAACGAGGGGTCCAGGTGTTTTTGTGCCAGTTGCAGATTCAGGCATTCCTGCCTGCAGTGAAGCAGTCCCCACCCCTTTTCTAACTGCCCTAGGTGAAAGAGCGGGGGACAGAGGGGCAAGCGCCCCTTTTCTGGGGGGGGGAGCATGCGGTGGTGGTGCCCCCCAAGAAGGTGTTAACAAGGGCACCAACGCCAGTTAAATTATGGGTCCTTGAAGAGTTGTTGGTTGACTACCCATTAGAAGGGGTCGCTCTGTATGTAGTTGAGGGGTTTCGTTATGGTTTTAAGATTCCGTTTCAAGGGGTTCGCGAGCATATGTCTGCACGGAACTTGAAATCCGTGAAGGGTTTGGAGGAAGTTGTGGAACAGAAGATAAACAAGGAAGTTTTTGAAGGCAGAGTTGCCGGCCCATTCAAAAGTTTGCCTATGGGCAACTTGAGAATTTTGCCACTGGGGATTGTGCCCAAGAAGGCTCCCAGGGAGTATAGGCTTATTCACCATTTGTCTTACCCCAAGGGGGTCTTCCGTGAATGATGATATCCCGCATGAAATATGCACAGTGCAGTACGCTTCATTCGATGTCGCAGTAGAACTGCTTCGTGAATGTGGAAGGGGGGCACTAATGGCAAAGAGTGACATCAAATCTGCATTTTGCCTTTTGCCGGTTCACCTGAGGGATTTTGACCTCCTTGGATTTTCATTCGGTGGTCAGTTCTATTATGACAAGGCTATGCCCATGGGATGTTCCATGGGATGTTCCATCTCATGCGCGGCCTTTGAGAAATTTAGCACGGCACAATAATTGCTGGGGAAGTTAAACTTTGCTTGCTGGGTTGTTGCTCCCGGTAGGGCTTTTCTATCATGCTTGTATTCCAAGACAACTACGGTGTCATTGCCTCACCATCATATCAGGGTGACAAGGGAAATGAAGGAAGATCTGGATGTTTGGCTGGAGTTTTTAAAGACGCATAATGGGGTCAGCTTGTGGCGCAACTTGTATTTGCTTGAGGTGGAATTGCAGATCCACTCCGATGCAGCCGGTGCAGCTGGCTTGGGAATTTATTTCCAGGGTCACTGGTGTGCTGAGAGATGGCCTTCGCAGTGGGAGAATTCAGGAATTTTGAGGGATTTAACCTTCTTGGAATTATTCCCCATCGTGGTTGCTGTCCTTTTATGGGTTGACTTTTCAGGATAAGCGGGTTGTGTTCTAGTGTGACAATCTAGCAGTGGTTCATGTGGTTCATGAGGAAACTCACTTTCCTCCAAGTCTGAGAGAGTTATGCGCCTCGTGAGGGTGTTTGTGTTGAGGTGTTTGCAGCATAATATTGTGTTTAGTACAAGGCATGTTCTGGGGGTTCAGAATGAGATAGCTGATGCTCTCTCTCATTTGCAGATGCAGCGTTTTTGGGAGCTTCCTCCCTTTGCGAGGAAGGATCAAGATTTCATTCCCAGACGGCTTTGGAGCCTTGGAGGCTAGAGCTGATGGACACGGTGAAGGGTTCTGTGTCCCCTGCGACGTGGCTGTCGTACGAGAGAGTGATCAGGGAATTTTTAGGGTTTGCCCAGGCCCGTGGGTGGGCGTTAGTGATCCCGGTGCCTCTGGACCAAAGGGTGAAGTTTGGGCTTGAATTGCACAAGAAGGGTTTAGCGGCAGGTTAGCCACCAGATGGTCCGCTTTGGCTTTTATGGCCAAGTTAGTGGGGATGCAGGATTGCGACGTTTCTTCAGTGCTTAAGGCAATGGTAGTTTCATGGAAGAGGCAGGACCCCGTCCGGGTTGATTGTGGGGTCCCCTTGTCACCCAAGATTTTGGCTGATGTGGTAAGCAAGTTGGGGGAGGTGTGCTGTGATCCTGCAGAGGTATGTTTGTTCCAGGCGGTGTTTGTTGCTTTTTTCGGGACCATGCGAATTGGTGAGTTGGTAGTTAATTCCTGGAATGATAGGTCAGGAAGAGAGTTGCAAGTGGGTGATGTAACTATGACTGGGGTAGTTATGGAGGTTAAGATTCGTTCTTCCCAAACAGATCAGTTAGGAAGGCGATCCAGGGTGGCACTGGCACGGTCTATCGAACCGCTTATCTGCCCAGTAGTAGGCATGGAGAATTATCTAAAGGTCAGACCGGGTTTGCCTGGTTCGCTGTTTATACACCAGTCGGGTCTCCCTTTGACCCACTATCAGTTTTTGGCAGTATTGAAGCAGTGCCTGGGGTTGTTGGGGCTGTCGGGTGTGGTGTTCAGGTCTCATTAATTTAGGATCGGAGCAGCCTCAGCGGCGGCGGCAGCCGGTTTCTATCCCCCTGAAATACAGAGGGTGGGCAGATGGCGTTCTGCGGTTTTTAAGTCATATGTGCGCCCATTCCCAGTATTATAGGCGCTGGTACTGGTAGCGTGTAAGTGATGGTTTGTTTTAATTCTCTTTTTTCATAGGATGTGGCTGTAATCCTCAGGGAAAGATAATCTGGATAATCGGCCACAGCTTTGTCAGGTGGGCAGCTAAACGACTACAGGCAACAGGCTGGGGGACACAGCTGGGCCTGGCCTCAAAGGGTTTTGTTGTATGGAAAGGAAGGAGAGGGATGCTGTGGCCTCAGCTTATGCCCTTAATGTTGGGTTGGGCAGGTAGATCACACCCAGATGTGATATTAATCCATCTGGGTGAGAATGATTATGCAAGGGGATCTGGACTCGACCTATCAATAATGATAAGGCAGGATTGGGTCCGGTTGAAGGAACTTTTCCCATGGGCCACACTTGTGTTTACGGAGCTTTTGCAGAGGATTAAGTGGCCAGGAGCTACTAATCCTAGAGCGTGGCTAGAGCTCGAAAAAAGGTTGACGGGGAGGTAAAAAAATAGATTGCCCCTCGGGGTGGCATTTGGCTCTGTCATCCTGAAATACGATGGACCAGGCCGGAACGCTTTTGGCAAGATGGGGTGCATCTATCGGAAAGGGGATTGGATTTGTATATTGGGAACATAAAAAGGTTGTTATCACAACTGTTGGGGTGAAAGTGCTTGTGTGGGCATATATATAATTGACTTGGGTGATAGGGTTTTGTTATGGGGAAGTTCAAGCAAGCGTGGCGGCTGAACTGGTGGTGGTGTTCAGTACCATAGGGTTAAACTGGTAAGGGCTTTATAGCCTGGGTGTATGGGCAGATGATGGGTTCATTCTGCGAGTTGTACCTGGTAGGTAATTTAGTGGATGGTTGCCCCAAATTATCACAGAAAGGAAGGGCAGGCGTTGTGTGCATACGGGTAGGATTTAAGCAGTCCCGAAGTTTGCATCTGCAGCGTCTGTCCTTCTGGAACCAATGGATCAAGTCGGTTCATTGGATGGGGATTGGACCAGTATCTCCAATCCCGAATGGTTGGCATTATGGTACTGAGCGCGGGAGGGTGAGAGATAGTTGAAGGGTTAAGTTACATCATCTCGTCATCCCCCCTTTGTTATTCACCCAAGTTAATTTGGTCTAATCTTAATCAGAATCTAATTGGCTGGTTAATTGAAATGGGGCTGATCAATTGGATACTAACTTGCCTCACAATTTGGCATGGAAAAGATTTGAAGTAGGGTAATTGGTTACAATTCTATCCACTGTTATTTATGGTTGTTAATGGATTTTAATTGGCTTAATTAGTTTTCTTGTTTCTTAACAGGTTATTAATTAAATTCGGCTTCAATAAAACAGCTGCGGCCAGTTTTACCCATATCCTTTGTGTCTGTGCCTTATTCCTAGCGCAGGGGCAAATTAGATATTTTGATGCTTTCTCTCCTTTCTTACCACCAGGAGACTCTAAATAAAACTTACATGTATTTTTTCCCCCTCCATGACTCTTGGGCTGGGCTGAGCTTCAAGCTTACTTTTGTTTAATTTGGATTTAGGCGTTCCATGCTTTTTAGTGGATGATTGAATTTACCTTAACACATCTTGTGAACTAGAGGTTTTTTTACTATGGAAATTCACGCAGCTCTAAGCAATATCTTCTCATTTGTATTTGTCTGACCTGATTTGATTCCATTTTTTCCTAAACCTCAGAGGTAAGATCTAAATGTCAATAAAAATTAAATGTCAGTCAATATAAATCTCCAGAGTGATTTAATATTTTTTTTCCTTTAAAAAAGGAGGTGTTTTCTGGTGGCTCTAATTTGAAAATGCCCATTAACTAAATATAAATATTATTTTGAGTTCAAAGAGCTACTTTGCATTTGGATAAATGTTGAAGGAAGAGCAATATTTATGTTTCTTCCTCTTCACAGCTGATGTTTTGTTCTTCAGCACAAAGGCACTGTCTTTTGCTTGTAAATATTCAACCTCCCATTTTGCTTAATGCCCACTGTGATGTCTGTATTTTCTGGAAATACATGTATAAGACCTGCGATAACAGAAAATCTGTAATACATAACACAGATTTGTTCCTTGTGCTTTTATTAAGTACAGATTTATTTATTTATTTTTAAATCAAGAGATCAGTTAATTTCATTTTTACAAAAAGATAAATGGGACGTTGATTGTAGACATTCAAAATCTGCCTGAGCCCAGCAGTCTTCCAAGCAATTAGTTGATTAACAAACCATTTAAAGAAAGGGAGGCTTGTTGGGTAGGTGCAGCTGGCCTGACCGATACAGGACCAACTTACTTCCACCGCCCAACGCCCTCTACAGACACTTCTTGGGTCTAGAAATTGGG
Source organism: Sphenodon punctatus (assembly GCA_003113815.1). Lineage (NCBI taxonomy): Eukaryota > Metazoa > Chordata > Lepidosauria > Sphenodontia > Sphenodontidae > Sphenodon > Sphenodon punctatus. Next base: position 5,390,522 of record QEPC01006430.1, on the reverse strand, counting down.
TACAAAATTGTATAGGAACAGAATGTTAATTTAGAGTACTATAATGAAATTATTTAAGAACGCCCAGTTTTTGAGTTGCAGCCTTAACATATCATTCCGTAGTAAAAAAAACTCTAGTTCACAAGATGTGTTAAGGCTCTTGCAAATTCAATCATCCACTAAAAAGCATGGAAATTCCTTAACTTTCATGCCATGTTAGCAGTAAAGACATTGTACAGTCTCACATATTGTGCCCACTTACAACTTTGGCTCCATGCACCCACACTTTGCCTTCATCTTTCAGTCCCAATCATCTTCCTCTGCACGTTGGGGACAACACTGAAGTTGGGGACAGGAGGGCGTGAGCTGGCCCCTCACCCCCTCCGTTTCTTCTTTAGAAAGAGAGAACTTAGGAGTTCTGGCTCCCACCCCTTCTCCCCGTCTAATCTACTTGGTCCCAACCCTTTAACAGAGAACTCAGGACTCCTGGTTTCCAGCCTCTCCACCCCACTCTAATCCAGTAGGCTGCACTCCTTTCACAAGCAACTCAATAGTCCTGGTTCACAGCTTGTTCTCCTCTCCCCTGCTCAGCTCTCAACCTTGTAACAGACAACCCGGGAGTCCTGGGTCCAAGTCGCCCCTCTAACCCCCACTCCCCTTACAGAGAACTCAAAAGCTCTGGGAGAAATACAATGTTTATCTGTGTGTGTCATGTGGAACAGAAGCAAGGGGTGGGTGGGTGGAATGACAAAAAAGACAAAAAATAACAGGAGAGGAAGTGGAATAACAGGGAAGGAGGCTATTGGGACTCAAATGATAGGATGTCAGCTATGGTAAATGGATTAAACAGTAGGACTGCTCCCCCTGGTATCCCATAAGTTTCCTGAATCAGTTAGTTCACTCAGAACCTTGGTATTTTAACTATTTCTAATTCTTTCTGTCATTCCACCCACTTACTTGATCATACACACTCTTTCTATTTTTCCCTGTCATTCCACTTACTGCATCTGGTGCCTTCCTCATGATTTCACACCCTCTTGCCTTCCCCACGTACTCCCAAAGATGCAGCAGTGTTGTAACTGGATGTTGGAATGACAATAGTATTTATTTAGAAATTGGCACTGCTTTTGCCTCCGTTCCTTCCAATGTTCCATTTAATTAATTTCAATGCATACCCAATATAAAGTTTAAATTAAACATTTGTATACAACTGTATACATTTGTATCCCGCTTCACTGTGCTCTGGGAGGGCAGTGGGGGCTAGCGAGACATTACCCAGCTGTCCCATTCTGCCCAACTGACATGAAAGAATAGAGGGAATGAGGGGCCAGCTCATGTCCTCGCCCTCCTGTCCCCAGCTTCAGTGTTGCCACTAACCTGCAGAGGAAGAGGATTGGGGCTGAAAGACGAAGGCAAAGTGTGGGTGCATGGAGCCGATTTGTAAGTGAGCACAATTTGTGAAACCGTACAATGTCTTTACCAGGGGCGGGTGGTGGGTTTTGATGTCGGAGTAGCACTGGGGCAGTAAGGCCAGCGGGCCTAGGGGCGGAGCCAGGGGGATGGTAGGCGGAGCCAGGGGGATGGTAGGCAGGGGATGGTAGGTCAGTGGCATGGCATAATCCAGCAGCAAGGAGTTCCCATGGTTAACATCAGATGGAAGAAAACACAGTCTACATGCACATGATGCTTAAAATAAATAATTTATAAACCCAAAACACAGGGAAACACCCAAAACACTGGCAAAACACTGACAAAACACTGGCAAAACCCAGCAGCAAGGAGTTCCCAGGGTTAGCATCGGATGGAAGAAAACATAGTCTACATGCACATCAAGTTTAAAATAAATAATTTATAAACCCAAAACACAGGGATCCACCCTTGTAAAGCACCCCAGTCACAGCCTGAGTCCAATTTTACCACATATACCCCATTTCCAGCATTTTGAACACAACTGAAATTGCATGACTTGCAGTGACATCTCTCTCAGGATTTCCAAACCTCCATTTTACCACACACAGTCCCCCCTGCACTAACCCACTAGCCCCCACTCCC
>QEPC01006430.1:5373335-5383815 GCA_003113815.1 Sphenodon punctatus | reverse complement strand
AGAAGAGGAGTCTGTAGTGAAATACATACATACTCAATGAGTCTGTACAGTGAAATGCATAACACAAGGTTTCAGTTCAAGGTTTAAGTTTCATTTCAGTACAAAACTGAAATGAAACTTAAAGCAATCTAAAAATCCTACTCAACGCCTGCTGTTCAGGAACAGTGACTAGCTCAGAAGGTGTTGGGAAGGGGGTGGGGAGATAATTAGTTTTGTTTCTTGCAAGCCTCTGTCCACCCTTGGTGCCTGGAAGTCTGCTCCTCAGTGACTACACCTCCCTGTCATCTTTGACCTTCCAGTGAACCTTTTTTTGCCACCCGAACTCATCCGAATGTGATCCGAACTTACCGAACTGTTCAGCCATTTCGTCATTCGGTGTTTGGATTGTTCGGTTTGTTCGTGTTCGTGTTCATGTTCATGTTCGGTCATCCGAACAGTTTGAGTTCGGGCTGAACTCCGAACTTCTGAACCGCGTTTGCCCATCCCTACTAGTTAGGGTGCTGAGGGTCAGCTTCCAATACCTGCCCAGGAGAGGTGGGCATAGCTAGGAGCCCATGGAGTAGGATGACTGTTGGGTGAGCCTCTGACAGAGAGGCAGGAGTGGATATCCTGGGGCAGATCTGATCAGAGGAGGGCCAGCAAGTTGGGGTTTTGGCTTGACCTTATTATAATTTTATTATTATTATTATTATAAGCATTTGTATAGTGCCAGCTGTGTACCTGGCGCTTTACAGAACAATGAGATAGACGCGGTCCCTGCCTTACCTCATAGTACTCTGTGTATGTCTAGATGTGCATGCACACAGATGTGCATGTTTTAGGTTTTATTTAAAATACTTTTTCTATACAGTTCCATAATTCCAGACTCTGGTGTGATGCTTGCAAGTAGGGAAAGCAATGCCTAGATGACCAACGAACTTACTTTTATTTTTCTAGGGCCTGAAAATGCAATCGTGGCTCTAGATGGAGACATGAGCCATTTAATTCTAGACCCTATGGCTTTCATTAGCACCTGGCAAAAGGCAAACACCCCAAGCCCAGCATGCCACATCTGTTCAATGGGAGCTTTCAGTAGCCTGGATTCTGCTTTGCTTGTTAGATTGCATAAGATCCCAGCTCTGGGAAAGACAGCTACAGTCACTGTGCTCTGTGTCTGTTGATAGGAGCTGATCTCCCTGCTCTGGAATATTTGAAGGAGGACAGTTTTTGGCAGCTGTTTGCATCTCTTTAGGAGGAACGGATTGCCTCCACCCCTATACGCCATTGCAGTCCTTAAGGTCAGCTGAGAATGATCTCTTGCAAGTTCAATCAGGGCACCAAGCCCACATGACAAGGTAGCACAGAAAGGGGTTGTTGGTTGGTGTTCTATAACTTTGTAACTCCCTTCCTCTGGAAGTTTACTAAAGCCCAAGCCTGAACATTTTCTGGAGATGATGCATGACCTTTTTATTTGGCCAGGCATTTGGTGGGAAAGGATGATTATATTTTCACATTGTAATGTACTTTTTGTGTTTTATTTTACATTCATTTGTATATGTTTTATATATTGGGTGTCTTTAGACGGATGCCAGGGTGCTCAACCCCAGAGCAAGTCAGGAAGTGCACAGCTCCAGCTACACGCTTGCAGCAGTGCCTGGGTCCATTTTAAATGGACCCAGCACTGTCACAGCCCATCCACCCGGCACCTCTTCCCCATACTATAGTGCTGCGAGTGAATTGGTCTCTGCTCTAGGCTGATGTCTGCATTTCTATGGCATTGGCTGGAAAGCCCCTGGCCAGGAGAGGAGCTGCAGTGACTGTCCATCAAGTAGACAGAGCGCTCCTCTGCCTCCAGCTGGTGTCCCAGATTTGGGTGGCCTGCTTCACTCGTGGTGCTCTGGGATGTCCTGGCGCACTGCTAGTGGGGCTGGAGCAAAACAGGCAGTGCCTGCTCCACTTCTGCTCCCCCTGCACATCTGGCAGACCGCTTTTAAGCCAATGGCCTGCGCAGGTGTGAGGTGGAGGCAGTGCATGGGTGCGATCTGTCTAACCGTACCCACTGGTACCTGCCCTGAGCCCTCAGGCTAGGATGGGATACAAATATGAATGAATGAATGAATGAATGAATGAATCTCAATCCACTATACTTTCTACTCTCTAGATCCAATGAAATTTTAAAAAATATTTCCCCCAGAGGTGAACTCAATACATTACATGCATTCCTTCCTATATGTCATGCTTCTCTCTGACTGCATTATTGTTTAATGAGTGGAGTCACCATTCCCTTTCCCTATAGAACAGTTTTAGGTATAATAATATTTGCCTTGAAGGCCTAAACTCCAAAGTAATCTTGCGCATAAGGAATGCATAATTTTTGTTAATCTATAGGGTAAGGTTATCCCCCCAGTTTCAGTAAGAAATTTGAAATGAAATGTAGGTAAACATTAGGTATGATCTAAGCTGACATGAATCACAGTCAACAGCTCTTGTGGAACTTATAAACACCTTGTAATACATCCCTGCCTTTGGAATATGATACAAGCAGCATGAATTTCAATGCTATTTCAACCCCATATTGGAGGCCGCTAAGGAGTGGTAACATTTTTTAAGTACCATCATGATCCTTACAATTCACAGCTGAGGCAGACTTTAAGATAAGAGCCTAGAAAAATTCTATTTGTTACTGGATTCAAAGAATAAACCATTTTCGCATATAGGCTATACAGAGAAGCAACAGGACAACATCAGTGTAAGCAAGAGAGCACAGAGTGGGCATCCACAGACCTGTAAAGACTGAGAAGCTCTATAGAAACATAAACAGCAAGATTTTGAAGATGCTAACACTGTTGCCATCATTTTGAAAAAGGTTGCACATGTACAGAATTGTCTGATGGTCATTTTGCACATGCACAGTAATTTAAGAAATAAAAAATAACAATATTTTTTTTTAAAATTACTATGAATGCGCAAAATGGCCATCAGATTATTCTGTGCATACTCGTCACTTCCAAAATGTCACCATTTTGGAAAAAGACAGGTAGCCTGCTCAAGCACAAAATAGCCACTCCACATGTACGGAATGGCTGCCCATTTCCAAACTGGCAATGATGCTGCAGCTGCCATTTTGGAAAAGGGTGCACATGCACAGAATGGTCTGGTAGCCATTTGCTGCATGTGCAGTAATTTATTTATTATTATTATTATTCTGTAGATTAGAACTGAAATAAAACAGGTTTGTCATTGCACTATTTTGGTTTGGTATGGATTAATCCATAATGGTCCACTACATGCAATTACAGATTAATCCGTACTTCCCACTACTACCCCTCTGATAAAAGATAAATTGACAGAATATCTCCTTTAGAGAATATTAGACACCTACAAAGTTACAGAGGCTCAGCACCAAACAACAGTTGTAGCGGGAGATGCATTAATGGTGTATGTAATGGTAAGCTGACAGCTTTAACCTTTTGTGAAGAAGTAAATAGATCTAAAAATCAAATTATGCGTGGATATCCCATTGATACTGAAGCATTTGATCTACTGATGATGCTTCCAATATAAATGAGAAACATTAAGTATTTGTGCTCAAGGTCAGTATGGTCACCAAGAAAGTAATCACTAAAGATTAGGAGTCAGCAAACAAAATTGACATAACTTAATGGCACTCAAGCATCATTGATTTGGCACAGTTAGAAAAGATCACATCCTCTTTAATTGGTGTATAGGAAAATTTTAAGGGAATGAATGATCTTGTTTCTTCAAAGGTTATAAAAGAGCAAGGTTTATGGGGTTAATAAAATGGTGCATTTGTTTGTATATATTTCCACGTATTGGTACTTTTAGAGTATTAAAGAATCTGTTAAAGAGCTTACAGTGAAGTTGTTCAGGTTACTATAGGGTTTATAGCTATGCTACTAAAAAGCTATTAGAACAAAGCTATAATTTCTGCATCAAAATGAAATTAAAACACTAAGAAGCAGAACTATGGAAAAATGAAGACAACATATAGATTTTATTAGATGAAAGACAAGATATTTTATAGGCTAGAGACAAATGTAGGGCATATTTCACACCAAGGTATACGGAACAGGTATAGGCCTCCCACAAGAGACATTCTACAGACTAGACTTGCAGTAGTGCCTACATCTTCCTTTCCCTGTGGGAGACACAGAGCATTGACCTCAACGCAGTACATCCTTGCAGCAGCTCCTGCTGTCAGAGCTTCCATATAATGCGGAATGAGATGGTAGTTGTGCATATAACACCAATCTGTACAATCTGTAGCGCCTGCTACTCAGCAGTATTTTCCTGGCACAGAAAACTGCTACGCCATAGTCCGGACCATTGTTTTGGAATGTTTAGTTGCTATTTTTAAATGAAGACCCTATAGTACTAGCTAGGATAGAATATATAATGGGATGATCCTAAGCCCTGAACAGCATGCACACAACCCATACGCAAGCTGCATGCACACGCACTCTGGGGACTGGGGTGCATGTAGAAACTGTACGTAAGTCACGTGTGTGTGCACATGCGTGGGTTTAGAAACCACCCCAGTATCAGTTTGTCCAAAGCAGCTAAGAAGGATTTCCATATTTTAAGTCTTGAGGTAGAACATAGAGAGGTGCAAGAGAAGCTCACATCTCCATATCTGGAAACATCTGTAAATGGCACTTTGATCAGTTTGGTGTCAAGTAAGATGAGATATTAATTACAGTTCAGAAAGATAATATAAAATTGCTCTTTTTGATTATATTAAATATTTGGGCAGTGTGTGGAGGCAGAGTTCTTCTCGTGATTTTGCTGTATAGTCCTAGTCATTTTCTGACCACACAGATGCCACTGAAATGAAGTTGTCTAGTAAGAATGACTCAGGGTCTTCTTTTGCTTCTCTCAGCAACTCAGTTTTATTCTCTTAGTTCATTTGTGGTGACAATTTGTGGAACAGTTCGAAATGTATCGAGCCATCACCACAGGACTGCCATTATCATTCTTCTTGGGAAACTTCTTAGGGAAACAAATATTCACAGGCTTTCAGGAATTTTCCCATTGAAAACTAAACACCTGACGCTACAGTGCCTAAAATTAGTCATTTTCTATTACATGCAGTGGTGCCAGTCACCTCTCAAATTTCTTTAGTCATGACTGTGGTGTCCTCCATCTGGTATTGCTTCGACAGACACGGATCCTCAGACTATACTTGAGATACTTGTTGCCTATGGGTTTGGATATCTGTTGATTCATGGGATTCTGTTTTTTAAGAAAAATAAATTAATGGATGGTTTCCACAGTTCTGCTTCATATCAAAATTCAGTAAAAGAAAATGCACTAGTTAAAATGAGAAATTATGGGCTAGACAGACAGAAGCACTAAGGGGCCAATATAAGGTCCGTGCGCTGGGTGTGTGTGCTGCACCACACGTGTGCACACACTTTGCATGAGGTTGACACAGCATTGCACACACACACTATATGCGAATGCTGCATGTGTGGTGTGTGCATATGGACCTTGGATTGGCCCCTAAATGCACACCAGGAGCACTAAATGCATCTATGGAAAAGTTATCTATGGAAATATACTCAGCCCCAAAAGCCACGTACCAAATTCTTCAAAGGGCTGAGAGCAAAAAGACATACACAAATGTGTAAACAGAGAAACCTCTCCTGCTTTGTAATTGGCTGGAAGAGCTGGTGTTCTGCTAAGTCCTGGCTGTTGAGAGTCTGAGGAGCAGCTGCAGTGCAGCTGCTGAAACCCGGGTGCAATGAAGAAAGACACAGATCCATTAAGGCAGTGCAGAACCTACATCCCTCCAGGCCTGGCTAACAACCACACTTGAACTGTCCAAGAGCAGCATTTGGTTCTCCAGGCACAGTTTGCCCACCCCTGTATTATACACCCTTCTCATCTGATCTTGAACAGATGACCTTGGGGTTGACACAGTAGAATCAAATCCTGGAACAGGTCAAGGCAATTTTAGGGTTTCTTTCTCTAGCTTGTTCCTGTTGAAAATGACCTTCCAAAAACTGCTCCATTGGTTCTTGATTGGCAGTGTTCATTGCATGCCAGTCAGAGGCTTGCCCCAAGGCCCCTCCTCTCCATAGTCAGCTCATACGACAATGCATCCTATGTCAAGCATAGGAAGGCATCCAGACAATCCTTCTACTATCAGTAAGTCAATGCGTGTTTTGCCATTGTTTTCATTGGGTGGGGGATTGTGCCCTGTGTAAGGGAATCCACAACTGTCTGTTGCTTTAAGAAATCTTGAAAACCTCATATTTCAAGCACAGCTGACCCAACGCTATCAAAATTGCCCACTCTGAAACAGAGTAAGAAAGTGGGAAATGTCTGTCAAAAAGACCTGATGTAACCAGAGCTTTAGGTGCAGCACCTTCTTTTCAACATTTTCTTTTAAACCATTTCTTCAAGGATCAGCTATACATTTAGAGATCATCCCCAAACCTCTCTTTTAAGTAGTCATAGCATGCACTGAAGGCCTGATTCTTTGTGCATGTGTTGCACATACATTTTGCATGTGCAAAGTGCATCCAATGCATTATGCATGTGTTGCACACACATATGCACATAGTGCACATGGGGTCTTGGGACTGGGCTACCCAAGAGTCGGTTGGCCAATCAACTGTGGATGTAAAATACATATGACTCTTCAAATTGGGCTCTTCATATATGGTTTTGGCCCCTATGAGATTAATTGTTGCTAGACACGCCTGGATATAAACATGTATGAGCTCAACTTCAAAAATAATGTGTCAGATCTTTTATCACCTTCACTAAAATCATACCTATGACATTCTGTTTGCATCACAATTTTGGCCCATAATCTCTTGAATGATGTTCAGACAAAACTCTATGTGGGTCTACCCTTGAAGACTGTTTGGAAGCTGCAGCTGGTGCAGAATGTGGCAGCCTGGCTACTTACAGGGACGGGTCACTGGGAGCACATAACACCGCTGCTCCGGAATCTGCACTGGTTACCTATTGTCTTCTGGGCACAATTCAAGGTGCTGGTTTTGACCTTTAAAACCCTAAACAGCTTGGGACTCATTTATCTGGAAGATTGCCTGGCCTATCTCATCATGGCCTTTGCAGTTGTCTGGGGATGCTCATTTGGAGGTACCGGGTTTCAACTTGTTGTCTATGACAAGGAGGGTGTTCTCAGCTGCCGTTCCGCAGCTGTAGAACTCCCTCCCTGGGAGGTCTGTTTCTGTCCAGGCTTGAGCAGCTTCACGAAGCAGTGCAAAACAGTTTTGTTTGCAAGGGTGTTTGACAGCGGGGGCTGGTGGGGGGGAGCTGGGGAGGGATGAGGTAGAGAGGGGTTGGGAGGATGGTGTAGGACTGTCGAGTGTTGTGTTTTTGTATTGATGGGTTATGTTTTATCTTATATTTTAATGCTGTAAACCACCCTGATCCGCCTTTGGCGAGAAAGGCAGAGTAGGAAGTGTGAATTAATTAATTAAATAAATGAAAGCAACATTAGAAAGCAAACACAACAGAAGAGGTTCCTGAAGCATGCTAACTAAATAGGTATCATTTCCATTAATCAAAAAAGGGAGATAGTAACAGAATGTTTACAACTGGATAGAGTTATATGTCCTGGGTTATTTCTTCCTCAGTGCCTCCCAAGCTCTAAATGCATTAAGTTAGATAGATCTATACAGTTCATAGAGAAACTTCAGAATTGTTTAAAATGCTTTTTAGGTTTCTTACTAGCTGTTCTATGGCTATCTTACTTTATGCTGCCTTTTAGCAGTATCCGCATTTTCAAGCAATAGATCATGTCAGGATGCTCTTACCTTTTAAGCTTTTTTAAGTCTCTTTGGAAGCCAAGAGAATGTGACTCCAATCCTTTTTGTCTATCTAGTTTCCCATTCAGTTCCTTTATATGCACTTCAGATGGAAGAAAAAATACAATCCTGCAAAGAACATTTTCAAAATCCTTCCTTGCAGTTAAAATCTGAATACTTCCAAATATATAACCTATGTGATTTCAGAGGTAAATTACAGGAAAACTTTCAAATCCTGTATGTAGCAGGGAGCAGTCCTGCAAGGCTGCTGCCCCTTTAAGAAAGGGTCAGCCGGAGGGCTAAACACACCCAGGGATGTGGCAGAACCAGCCTCAAAGCTGGGGATCAGCCGGTGAGGAAACAGGCTGAGAGACCCTGGTACAGAGTGGGAAAGACACTGGCCCTTTAAGGCTAAGAGGAGGAAGCCTGGCCACACCCACTCAGCCTGGAGGGGAGTCTCTGCCAGGGAGCCGAAGGAGCATCATCTCCCTGAAGACGCCTGCCTGCTCTACGCTATCCAAGGTGCTGAAGGCTGGGGAACCAGAGGGACCCAGGCAAGTGAGGGAGGCTGTGCCCAGGAGGGGACCTCCTGCCTGGGGAAGGCTTGGCCAGAACCTGGGGGTTTAAGGCCTGGCTGGATGGACTTTGGGGATTGATATTGGGGTGCTGCAGAGCTTGAGAGAGACTGACCTGGGCCTGCAGGGTGAAGGCAGGTGAGCCGGCAGCCCCAGGTAATGGTATTGTGTACATGGGATTGTACAAATAAAGACTGTGAACTGGATACCCTCTGGACTGTGTGTGGAGTCCTAGAAGAGGGTACCCCCCTGTCTCGGGGGGATTTTTCCGCCGAGGCTCGGGCTGAAACGGCGTAGCAGGAGATGAGCTGATTCCCCAGAGTGTGACCCCAGTGCCCCATGTGGCCCTGGGGAGACCCCCTGCTACACTGTAAAGAATTAATTAATAATTAAAATTAACATCACTGGTCTTTGGTTTGAATGAAAAAGATTTCAGACAAAAGGTAGTCTGCTACAACTTTAAATCAATGTTTATTTCATTTGTTCAACTGCTTGAAGTGACCAGTAAGAAAAGGACAAAGCCATCACACCCCAGCAATTCTAGCACTGAATCATTTTCTCTTATTTTTTTATAATAAAATTAAAAAGTACCATCCTAGTTATATTGGAAGAATATATTTTCAGTGAATCTAGTGTAATTCCCACTGAAAAGGAATTCATTGAACTGAAAAATTAGTCAACGGGTACTATTCTACTTGAAAGAATTTTTTGAAAAGCAATTCTGCTGTAAAATGACTTCCTCCATAAAACTCGTATTTTTGCTCCATTAACCCTTATATTGTTACAAAGAATTATAATGTAATTATTAATTTGAATAAAGGGATTTCATACAGAGAGATGGAGGGAGGGTGAAGAAGAGGAAAGGACTGTGATTGTTTTCTTCCCACAAGCTAAATATTTTAAATTACCAGGATTCACATTCTGTTGAAGGGTTTAATCTCTATAACATTCATTTTATGGAAACATATATATGGAGGTTGCCATCCTGAAACCACTTAATCATGCATTGTCCCAATGACTTCAATGCAACTTCTTATAAGTAAGTGATTTCAGAATTTAATTGTGAGATGTCATCCTGCCATTGAAATCTATGACAAAACTCCTGTTGACTTTCATCGAGTCAGTATTTCATACAAGTTCTCATGCAGAAAAGCCATAAAGAAACAGTTGTTCCTTGCAGAAGACTATTCTTTCCTCCACATCCTTTATAACAAATTTACAATGAATATAGCAGAGGGAATAAAAAAAACCAAATTCTGGATTCAGATTTAAATTAAACTTGTTTTGTTTAGGGTCATCATCCTTCATCACTGTATCAAAAGACTGCCAGATCTTGGAATTTAATGATGAACCTTGCAATACTAAAGGTTTCTGAAAGCCTGAAATTGCTAGAACTGTGTTAAAAATCAAGATAATTTCAGTTTTTATTTTTAAAAGTATGTTTTTAGCCCTCGTATATGGAAAGCAAAGCTATTACGATGTTAACACGAGATGGGAGCCTGCTGGAGCCTGGGGTTGCTCCATGGAACACACAATGGACTGCAGGAATGGGCCAGCGTTCTGTTCCCCGCTGTGCTCTGTTGCGCCCCTCCCCCACCATCTCCACCACTGTGTTGCAGTCAATCTAGCGATGCTTTAGGCTGTCGCCTACGACTCCATGCAAAATGTCCTGTGTGCGCCCGTTACCCTGGGGTTGCCTGGATGGTGGGCGGATGATGCCGTGCCCATGGTGGCCCCAGGGCAAACATCTGGCAGCCACCTGACAGAGGCGCAGGTGAATTCCTGGCTAATGGGGCAAGTGTGAGGCAATGGCTCATCTATTAACACCCTTAGATGTGGGTGCTGTGAAGCAGGACCACCCTTACCAAAAGGTAACCCGAGGTGACTGCCGAGGGCCTGCTCTTTTTTCTAGTTCTGGGGCCCCTGCTGTGGCCTCCATTTTCACCAGGGCAGCGTGTGGAACCCCACATCCCCCCCTTCAGGGCCCCAAATATGACCACCTCTAAGGCCACTGAAGGGTCCCCCTGAAGGAGCAGGGGCCCACATTTTATTGAGCCCTCAGAAACCAGAAGGCACATTTTTAAAAAATACAATTAAAAAAAATTAAAATGTGGTTAAAAT
>QEPC01006430.1:5354821-5370342 GCA_003113815.1 Sphenodon punctatus | reverse complement strand
GGACAGCAAGCGGACTATAGGGGGTGCGTCCAGGGGTGAGGGGGTCCCCCACAGGGCGTGTGCCCATCCCCATGGCCCCCAGGAACCAGGGAATGCAGGAAGGGGGTCGGGGTGTATGGGGGCCCACCTGGGCACAGAACAGGGGGGGGACAGGTGCTGCTGACCGGGGGGTCACCGGCACTTGGTGCCAGCAAGTGGGGGGGATGGTGGGATGGGGACCGGGCCCATGCAAGGGTAATGCAACCCCCCACATCCATTCTCCAACAGGTGCGCACATGTCCCGGCACACGGGACCACCAGGCAATGGGGACGGTGGGGAACAGTCGCAGCAGCAGCCGGAGGATCAATTTGAGGTACCATGGCAGTGGGGTAGGAGGAGGTATGGGTGGGGCACAGGGGGTCATGGGAGGTTGGAGGGGGGATAGGTGGGCCACAGGGGGGCACCAAGAGGGAGAACCGTGCCTGCCACAAGCCGGGGGGACAACAACCACCCCCAGCACTGCTCCAGGACAGGTGGCACACGACCGAGGCCAACTAACCGTCTCCAATGAGCTCCCCAACAGGGCAACCAGCAGCACGCCCACCAGCCGAACCCATGCCACCGGCATGGCGGATCCGGGAACACAGGGCATGGGTATGGCACTGGAGGGAGGATCTGGCTGAGATCATCAGGACCAGCACGGAGTAGGAGGAGTGGATAATCGCTGCCATAGACTGCATGGAGGTGGCCACGGAGAGGGCCCTGCAGCACACGGAGGCCAAGAACCGGCAGCTGGCAGTGGAAATGCGCCTGGAACAGAGGCGGGAGCGCCGGGAGCACATCGGGCAAATGGAGGCATTGGGGCTGCTATATGAAGCCATCGATCGGCTGGGAGTGGAGCACAAGCGCAAGGTAGACCGGTCCCTGGACATAGGCACCTCACTGCTGCTGCATGCAGGGACCATGAGCGCCTACATCATGGCAGCCACTCCGCCCGGCACCAGACCGGCTCCAGTGCCTCAGGTGCCCTCCGAAGCACCCCCACCACTGCCCCAGACACTGGCATGGCCACAGGGCCCGCACATCCACCTCCCGGTCCCACCTGGTCTCCGGAGGCAGAAGCCACCCAGGGGGTCCCCTCTGGCACCGGCATTGCCCCCCATCCCCACCGCACAGGCCAGTCCAGACCTGGAGACCTCCCAGGACACTGTCGGGGAGACTGACAGCGGGGGTGAGGAGAGCTCCCAGAGCTCCATGGCACCCTCAAGGCAGCCGAGGGTACGGCCCAGGAAGCAGCAGGGTCAGGGGGGAGGGATGGGGATAGGGGAGGGGGCAGTAGGGTCCAGGGAGCAGCAGTGGGGGGTAGAGGGGGATGAGGGACAGGGGGCACAGAACGTTCACTAAACGCATGGGTGTACACAACCAACCGCTTTATTGAGTGCTTAATGGTATTGGGGAGGGCTGGGGGATCGCCTTGGGTGAGGCACAGTGACAGGTGGGGCCTGCAGAGGGGAGGTCCCCACAAGGTTGCGGGCAAGCAGAGGAGCTAGGAAGGCTGGTGTTGTGAGCCACCTGTGCGGACGGGGCGAGGTCCTGGGGACCGGAGGTGTCCCGTGGCTGGCACGGGGGGTGGGGGTGGGGTGGGGACTGAAACTGGCCCAGCACACTCAGGCCCTGGCATCACTGGATATATGCCATGCCAGGGCAGCGCGGATCCACTTGGCATAGCAGTATTCCCGCGGGTTTTCAGAATTCTGTAGGCATGAGGGGGTGGCTAACAAATATAATGAAATTAATTAATTAATTCATTCATTCATTCATTCACATAGAGCGGCACAGGTCCTGGTGGCCGCTGTGGCATGTGGAACACCAAGGCGGCCCCATCGGTCCCACAGATGTTGTGCAGGACACAGCAGGCACCGATCATAAGGGCCAAGGTCTCCACAACGAAGTGTATCTAACCAGCAAGGCAACTCCAGAGCTGCTTGATGACACTGAAGGCCCTCTCGACCAAGGTCCTCGAAGCGCATAGCCGGGCATTGAACAGCATCTCCAAGGGTTCCTGGGGGCCGGGTATGCCTTCATGAGCCAGCAGAGAAGGGGATAGACCGGGTCCCCCAGGATGCAGGGGGGCATCAGCACTCCCTCGATCCTGGACATCCTCATGTCGGCAAAGTCCCCCCTGGTACATCCGTGCATAGAGGGGCGAGATGGCGAGGATCCGGGCATCGTGGCTGCGGTCAGAGTGGCTGGTGATGGTGAAGATGTTTGTGAACAGGCCCCGGTAGTCCGCAACTGCCTGGAGCTGCAAGGAATGGTCCCCGTGCTTGCTGATATACTCGCCAGCATCCCCGTTGGGTGGCTGGAGGATCTTGATGTGGGTACCGTCCACAGCACCCAGATAGTTGGGGAACCCACCAGCCTCGAAGCCAGCCACCACAGCCTCCTGGTCCACCAGCTGGATAACTCGGTCGAGTAGCACGCCCTCCATGGCCTCACAGAAGTTCCGGAGGATGCCCATGATGGTGCTCAGTCCCATACCAAAGTGTTGCGCATGGACCGGCAAGAATCTGGTGTTGCCAGTGCCCAGACAGCTATGGCCACGCGCTGGACCACGGGTATGTGGGTGTGCAGCCGCTTCAGCCAGGGTGCCAACAGCTCTGCGAGGTACAGAGGGGCCTCCTGTCCATGTGAAAGTGTGCCCTCCATGCTGCATCGTTCCACTGTGCCAGAGCCCTGGCCCACCATTCCTGTGCCCGGGTGGTGACCCACAGCTGCCTTTGAGTGGGCATGGTGAGCATGGCAGCACATCTCATGGCAACCCAGAGCCAGTGATGTTGCCCGGCTGCCTCCCGAAGAGCATCTGCCAACCCTCGGGTGAGGTGCAGGGCCTGTTGGTACACCCCGGACGCTCGCTGGGCCCTGAGCCTGACCAGGGAGCGCCGGCACCCATGGTTGGCACACCGGGTGGCCACAGCATTCCTGGCCAGGCAGCCCCGGATGCGGGCAGCCAGGTGGAGCAGGTCTGTGGAGAGCCACAGGAGGCTGGTGTACACCCGGTACCACTTTGCACATAGGCACAGGTGCAGCCAACATGCACCCCTCTGGTCTGTGCCCACTGCGGAAAGTGCGCATAGTGCGGGCCAGCACACGGCTCACTTGCCCGGCTCACTTGTCCCCAGCCTGCCCCTGCTCCGAGCCCCGCTCGGGCACCTGTGGGGCAGGGCCCGGCGTACCCGTATTGGCCGCCTTAGACCTCCTGTCCTGCCGCCAGCTGGTGTGTGGCTGCCGAGGGTGCCCCCCACCCCCTGGGTGCACCTGCACTCCCGGTACAGGGGCTCGTGCCCTGGGCCCGCATGTGCCCATGCGTGCGGTCCAGAGCTGGTTGTCTGTTGTCATCACCTCCCTGCTATCGGTGCTTACTGGGTTGCAGCTGCACTCAGTTCCTGCAACTGTGTTGGGTCTGCTCCCTACGCATCGCTCGCTAGCCATCCCATGTTGTGGCCTGCAGGCTTATCGCGTATCCTTGGAGCTCCCCTGCTTCCCTCCCCAGCCCACATGAGAACAAGGGGCCCCTCTTTCCTTGCTGGTCAGACCCTCTGCCTGCTGGACTGCGCTGCCCTCGGACTCCTGCACCCCATATCGCCTGGGGCCCCCCATAGCTGGAGCTATCGGGAGACCATGGCCCTAGCAGACCTGTGGCATTCCCCAGCCTTGCAGCTGCTCCTCTGCTGCCCAGATACCCTCTCTGGTGCCTATGCGAGTCTGAGTTCTGGCCTTTGCTATTTTGGCTATGAGGCCAGCCCTCGCGACTGCGCTGGGCCTCTGTCCCTTTCCTGATGGGTGTGTTCCGGAGATGACGTGCTTGCATGTGGCATGGCCCATGGCGGAGACCGTGTCGGCCCTCTCGGTGTGTAGCCTGGTCGGGTTCAGTGCCTGTTTGGAGGAGGGGGGCCCTTGGCTGCATCTACGGGACTCGTGGCTACCAGAGGGCATCTCACCACCTGTTGGAGCTAGGGCACCTGCCTTGGCCCCCTGCTGCTGACTACACATTGTCGGAGCCCACTGGACCGGAGCTGGCAGCGCTGACCGCTGTGTGGTCCCATGCTGATGTTCACGTTGGGATCGCCAGCCCGGATCCATTAGAGGGCTACTACCTCGTTACCCACCAGATGGCGGGGCAGGGCTACCACCGGAGCATGCTTCAGGGGGCCCACTACGTGCATCTGGTGGGCCAATCTGTCCTGGGCCCCTTAGTGACCCCGTGCATCTGGCTGTGAGGCCCCCTGTGTCTTTGGTGCTATGACTGACAGCCCCATCGTGTGCTCCCTGCACCTCCCTGCCGGCTCGGGGCACTGCCCACCCGCTCCTTGCCGTTCCGGTCTCACTGCTGTTGTGGCTGGGCCGGTTGCCTCCATGCTGCTTGCCTGTGTCGCTATGCCCCCTCCAAGGCCCTCCCCTGGCCTTCGCTGCCTATGGTGCTCCCCTCCATGCCTGCCCCCCCCCTTTGGCTAGTTCCTGCTGCCTGACACCGCTACCGTCTCTCCCCGTGGTGTTGTCATCCCTTGGCCAGCTGCCCGCTGACCTGTGTCTGTGACCTTCCCCCCCGCCCCGTGTGCCTCCAGACTGTGCAGGTGTGGGGCCCTTGGACAGTGCCTCCAGGGGAGTGGGGATGCATGTGCTGCATGCCAGTTCCAGCTTGCCTCCGTCCCCGGACATGCCTTTGCATCAGCGCAGGGGATCCCAGCCATCTGGACCTGCCTCAGTCCACTCCAGTGCCTTTCCTGGCTTGGTCGCCCTCCCCCTGTGACCCTGCTCTGTCCCAGTGGGGACACCTGTGATTTGGGCTGCCTGTGTTGCTGTTGGGTGTTCCATGCTGCCTGTGATGTCAGTGGGGTTCTGGGTGCCTTTCACCATGTCCTGGACTGTTCCCAGCCCGGTCCCCTTCGCTTCCTTGGCCCAGGGATGCCCCCCCCTCCTGTGTCCATGGTGCTGTGTGTGTTGGCCTTCCTGGTGTGCTCCCCCCTTCCTTGCTTTCCCGTTCGGGTGTGTTTGCGCCCGGGCATGTGTGTGTGGTTTGTGTTCTGCTGTGTCCGTGGCTTCACTGTGCCTGTTGTGTGTGCCAACTCAGCAGCTCTCCTCTCTCCTCCCCCTCCCTTCCTATTTCCCTTGTATGGACATTGCCTTTTGGCACTTTTGGCTTCGTCTGCCCTCTGTTGGCCATGTCTGCCTCCCGCCCCAGTGTCTTCTGGGTGTTGTGACCACGGTCCAGAATCGGCATAATGTCTGTTGTGCTGCCCCGGGCCGTGGTCCGGCCGGCCGTTTCCTTGCCATGGTCCCACTACCGTCACATCTGTTTGGGGCTTTCCTAGACCATGAGAGGGGGTTAGCCGGCTCACCACAGTTGGGAATCCACTGTGGTGACCCGGGAGCGCGTAACGTCTGAAATTACCCATTGTCTCCATAGTGGGGGGTATGCATTGGGTGCGTGTGTTGCACACATGTACACACACATCATGCATGCTTGTGTGTGCATGCAGGGCTTTGGATCAGATCCATAGTTAATAGCCTTAAAAGTAAAGTAATTGGTAAAGACCAGCTCTTGTTGTTGGGGGGGGGGGTTGTACTTTTGACGTGAAATTACAAGCGAAGGCTGGACTTTTATGGGACTGTTTTATGAATTTAAGATCTAGAAGTGGCCATTATCATCCAATGGATTTGGCAACTACTAGGGGGGCTTATCCATCCCCTTGGAATGTTTCCATTTTGCACCCTCACATCTTTTTGGTTGTTAGTCTGTACGAGAGAGCCACTTGCTCCTGTCAGCACAATACAGTAGTCAGGATATTTTTTTCTGGGGGTGCAGCAGATGTGGTTAATTGGAAAGGCCTCTCTAGAGCTGGAAATGTGCCTTTTTAAAGTGATGGGTTTAGGGGCAACCACAACCAGGCCTGCCACCGATTTTAAGATGTCACATTACATATTAATTTTTAAACAGATTCAAGTTATTAGAATTGGGGAAATACAAACATTTAGTTTTTGCTAGGTCACGATATTTTAAATAATTTGACCACTGCAGCACTATTAACCTAGAAATATGTTTTATACACCATTATTGCGTTGGTATCTTCACACTCTTTACAAACTATTCATGTGAGCTGAAATCTAGTTCAGGTAGATTGGTGTGATTTCCAGTTCTAACAATCCAGGTTCTTTAGAAGAGGTCACATAGAAAACTCGTGAAATATATTTCCGTTCCATCAGATATAAATAACACTTGTGAATATTAGAAATAAAACAAATGGCTTTTCAGATTTGTATATATGAAAGAATGTGTGAATTCAGAGTGGCTACTGTGCTTATAGCTGATTCCCTGATGTTTCACTATGTGCTTGGGAAAGATGATGGGTAAAATAATAAATGTCTTGCTTGCTAGCTGCACTGCCTGCTACTAATTGTACTGTGTTTCTGCTGGGAAGTATGTTGCAAGAGGGCAGCTAACCCTGTCAATGTCCTTACAGTGAATTTCCTACTTTAAAATACTTTGCTAATCATAACCACGAAGCAGAGGAAATATTGTCTGCCTAGAATTTTGGTGGTTGTGTGCTGAGTGCAGTAAAAATTCTGGTGTCTCAGATTTGATGGCGGAAGCTCACAAAAGCTCGTTTTGGGTGGGGGTAGAGTAGGCCTCTTTACAAAAGTGATGGTGTGGAAGCATCCAGTGTGGACACTGACAGTATCAAGGTTACAGCCCGTTGGGCTCTATATTTTTCTGCTCGGATTATCAATTACAACAATTAAACCATCATGTATGGTTTAAATTAATATATGATTCACATAATACTGTAGCTAAAGTTGATGTGTCATTGTACATTTATTAAGGTATCTTCTTTGTTAAATAAATTCTGTATCAATCAATGTACAATAACCTTGTAAGGTTTAATTGGTATATAACAATTAATTTATTGAACAAATGTAAAATCTTAGTATATAGATCCTTTATCATAAATTAGAGTTAACATACACTAAGTGTCCTATTAAATATAAAGTGTTTGAAATGACCTAATAAGAGGTCATTTCCTCACAGCACTATTTAAGAAACTCGCGCTAGAGAACTTTTCACAGCTTGTTTAGTCAATGTAGCTATTTAGCAAAAATAATTGTGGCAAGACGCTTCCATTTTTCTCAAGCAATAGCTAACATTGTAATGACATTTTAAACCACTATCCATCTACTGCATCTTGTACAAACACGAAGAGGTCTAGGCTTCATTTGTTTTTTTCACAAGGAAAGATAGTAGGACTTTTAGTTATTAGTACAGCAAACTCAATATGTTTTAAGCTTACTAAATGTGACAGCACAAACCTCTGAGAATTACGACTATCTGCGATGCATCTTTCCTACTGAGAGCTCAGGACTGTAAGGGATTCCTAGATCAGACTATCATATTCCTTGGTGATTCCCCCATCTGCTCCCCCCAAACGTTAACAGAACTTTATTACAAAGAGAAAAATAGTTGGGTGTCAAAAGTTTAACAGTGTTAAAGTCATGTTTCGCTTGTGCTATGAATGGCAGAACTAGATGTTACAATGAAGGAGATACTTTGTAAGCTTTAACACAGCATATTGGATGTAGTTCAGCTTTGCTGTTATTTATCGTTGAACAAGTATGGCATAAATAACTATGACCTTTCTACATTATTTCTGCAATACATGATTTTAGAGATCCTGCGTGGTTGAGAAACACACATATTAGTAAACTGCTGTTACAGTCTATCACACAGAAAAAAACAAAACAAAAAAACCTGTGTTGTCATGACTAGAAGGAAATTAAGACAAATATGGGAGTGCACCAGCACAGCAATTCAATATGCTCTGAGCAACACTTCACTGTGCATTTTAATGCACTGTATATTTAGCAAATGCCAAGAATTTTCATATCTGATTAAAGAGACATCATCAAAGTTTCAGGCCTTTCCCAAAAAATTACATCAATCAAGAATTGCTGCTGCTTCTTTTTTTTTTCTGCTTCCAGTTTTCAGAACGAGGACACATTTCACAATCTTTGCTTTTGAGCAGACCACTACAGTAAGTAATTACTGGAAGGGGAAAAAAAAGTGTTGCCTTGTAGATGTGCCCTTGTGAATGCAGAATGATAATGAAATCAATAATAAACATTTGATTAGAGAGAAACATACATTTATGGATCTGCTTATGTGCAGGTCATCCACAGTGTTGCTCTGTTTCCATCTTTTAATAATTCCACGCTGCTGTGATCAATAAAAAATAAAAACATCCAGAGAATTCTTATTTCAATATCTCTGTAAGAAAAGTTCCATCTAAGGCAAGTGAAATAAAAGGCTTAGAACCTCAACAATGTCCCTTTCAGGTGATTTATAACTTACAAATAGTTATAATAACCATTATCATGAAATCCCCTCATGGCCCATGTGTTTTACTGATTATGGAAGGTACAGTAATTATGTAGCATTCAGAAATAACCACTCTGTCAACCCTACTTCTAAGACACCTTTGATTGTACTAAAGAGCTCGGCGTTAGCTGAATTAGTAGGTGTATTAATTTACTTCTTTATCTTTTGTAGACTGCCACTGTTCTCTAACCATCTCATTAATGTAGAAATTCTTACCTGACAATTTGAATGATCATATGCCCCAAGAACTGTCACAAGAATCGTGAAAGAACAGAATGATTACTTGAAAACAAGAAACGTGCTGACTAGAATATTAGTGAGGGAAGCCCACTAAATGGTGAGATGACTGATTTCCTAACCGTATTGGTAGTTTGCTTGGTAACTTTTGGGGAGTCATCAGCCAAAAAAGAAACAAACAAACAAAAATACCTAAAATGCTTTGGGAAGGATGAAGATTTGAAATCTGGGGTAAAAAGCAATACTTCATGTAGCAGGATTAATTCATACATTGTAAAGAAGTGCAAGTGGGCTAAAATACCTGTGCCCCCCTCACACCCCCATCCATTCTAGATTACAAGCGCCTTGGGTCAGGAAATTCCCTCTCATCATGACTGTTCACTACCAGGTACATTGCTGGCACTGTGTTAATAATAAATCGCAATGCTACAATTTGTATTGTTATACTAATGGTTATACCTACCTTTCTACTATATGGGTGATTTCAGACGTTACGGGCGGCCGGTTCACCACAGCGAACCACCAGGGGGGCGAACAGCGCAACCACGCCCGGGGGTTGGAAAATGACCCAAACAGACGTGCCGGGAACGGGACCACGGCCCGGAACCGGGCCGCACCATCGTGGGCCGTGGCAGCACAACAGACGTGCAGCCGAACCCCCGGCGGGCGCTAAACCCCCACAAGGCACCGGGCAGGGGCGGGACACAGACATGGCCGACTGAGGGCAAACGAAGCCACAAGGCACTCAAGGGAACGCCCACACAAGGGAAANTAGAGCTTAAACGAGTACCTGCAAAAATGGATATACCCAACAAATTTCTGGTACCCCAAAAGACCGAAGAACATTGGGTACCAATCGGTACCCAACTGTGATCAAATTCAAGTTCCCAGTCTCCTCGAATGTTGACTTCCAGTCCTGGAATGCCAATTTCCATTCTCAATTTTTAAACTTCCATACAGATTTTTTAATTTCTGACATCTATTTTTAGGGGGTTTCCATCCCAGAAAGTTTACTTCTATCCCCCATTTTTTAAATTTCCATCCCAATATTTTGGATTTATGATTCAATATACTAATGAGTAATCAGAAACTCTACAAATCGGTACTGGAAGTTCCCAATAGTTTGAGTTTTCAGGTGCACAATCAGTATCTGGGTAGCGCATCAACTACCTAATACAGGACTCAAAAATGTGGGTATTACCTCTGGGTACTAATTTAATTACCAATTTCAACTCTGGCTCTCAGTTCTAGGGCACCTCAAAAGACCCAGTCTTGAGCATAGAGAGGAGCACTCCCTTTTAGAGAGACTCTTCCCAGTTGCACTGGAGGCATTCTCCTAGCTCAGGTCCTCCCTGGAGACACTCCATGGGATGCTGGTCCTACTCTCCTCCACAGAGGTGATTTTTGAAATGCTGTTTCCCCTGCCAACACCGCTATCTACTGGAGACTAATTTGTGATCACCCAGCAGATTGTGATCTACCTTTCAGACACCCCTGTATTAAACACAGATGATTTAATCCCGTAAAATATTTGAAATGCTAATTTGGATTTAGGTCATTCGTTTATTTATTATGCACTAGCAAACAGGCCATGACATAAACATACAAAGTAAAACAGACAAACAAACAACAAACCATTATTACATATCCCCAGATCTCCTCCGTATTAGTCTTGACCCATTTGAGCCTCAATTTCATGGCCAAGACAGCCATGGCCCTTGAGACAGACTCCCTAGAATCATTTAGTAAAAAACACAGTCACCAAAGAGGTGAATTCAACATCCAATCCTGTACACTAAGGGTCTGAAACAGTCGAGCATGAATGTGCACATAAATTGGGGAAAAAAGTAGATGAGTTAAATGCGCTCCCATCCCAGCGCCACAAACACAGATCCTATCAGTATAACTAATTCTGGCATATTGACCATGAGAGACCATGGTTTCCATGGTTTGGAGTCATAGATCAGGGAAAGGCTTCCTATGCAACAAAGAGCTTAACAAGGAGAGGTAGCATGAGCCATTGAGGCCTGGGATCCAGTATTTAAACCAAGGCGACATCTATGAGGAAGCCACCATGGACTGTGATACATGAAGATCTATATTATCTATGCACTGCCTAAGCAAGCGTCTAGCCACCCCTAAAGGGAGAACAGCCAGAAAGCCCCATGAGAGTCCCAGTCCACTGAGATTAACAAAAACACACCTCTGCCAAGAGCTCTTACCAAAGATGTCCAACTCCAATTTTTCCCTCAGACAAAGCTGTAAAAGAGAAGCCCAGGGGGTGGGGGTGGGAATGAAGAACTTTAAGTCAGTAAGAGAGGAGCAACCAAATACACCTAGAGGTTAAAGACCTAATTCCAGTTTCTAAGCCCAGTACAGCAGCTGACGTGCCCAGTGGTACATTCAGGGATCTTCTCATCCAGATGTTCTGAATAGCCTCTAATGGGGCATAAAGCACCCTTTTGCCAGATCTGGGCCCCATTACAGACCTGGGGGACCACCTTCATCTCAAACACTCTTTTAGCCAGGATGACCTGACGGTTACAGAATCTCATCAAACCATGCACGGATACAGCTGCGCTTTGCCTAGCAAAATCCACATGTTGCTAGGGTAGTAGAAAACACAAGATCGGGTAGTAGAAAACACAATGTATTTAAAGTATTTAACTTGTTGCAAACGATGATTACTCAGTCACCAAGTATATACTTCCTATAGAAGGGAGCAAGCACCATAATCCTGAACTTATCATAACTGATAAGGAGATCCTCTATCCTGCAGAGGACCTCAAATTTGGATTTTTAAAGTTCTAAAAGTGTAAAACATAGATGCTGTGTTTAAAAATATTTGTATACATCTTTAGATCTTTTCAACTGTATTATATATCAGTCAGTGCCTCAGTATTTGGAAACAGAATAAACAATGAATGTTTTCAAATGTGACAGTGGCACAATTTTACCCGCTTTAGCACAGTTCAAACTGAGGGCCACTGTCATGTTGAAAGATGCCCACTAGATATTTCCCCAGACTGGATCCCAACCATGTTGGGGGCAAGTCCGGGCTGTGACTCATGTCTGAAAACTTACTTTACTTGGACCCAGTCAGAGTCCGCATGGTTCTGGGCACCATGGCAGCCGCCACTGGCTGCCATGCCTGCCTGTAAGTCAGAGGGTGGGCCGCTGCATGCAGTGTGGGTAGGACTGGGCAAATGCCATTTGTGCATCTCCCTGCCCCCTCCCCAGCTGCCACCATGTCAGTTTGTTGGCAGAGCTGGATCCCGTGATGGTGCCCACCACAGCACGGGTAAGTCTGTGGCAGCAGTGGGTGCCGCCACTTCTGGAAGCACCCAATAGTTGTACGGAATTAACAACATAATTTGTACATATGCTCATTCATTTTTTTCAGCAAGAACTGCATAAGAAATTTTAATATTCAGCCTTAGGGTTCATGGATCATAATCGTGAACCTAAATACTGAACTGTTCACACAATTAATTGATCAGAAACAAATAAATAACAGTCAGATACAATGCACATTAAGCCCTAAAAGATACTCTGTATCCTGAAGCTCTTGCTTATTTTGCATATAACAGGATTCAAAAATAATTCAACCTCTTTAATTCCCTTAAGACAGCACTACCATCTTCACAAAGGTCCCTATCAAACTCTGCTTTCTCTGTCTCAGTCTAATAGAAGGATTTTTTTTAAAATGAATGAATTCTAGCTGTGCTGCCTGAAGCATTCTTTGTATCTCCTCCCATAGCAGCATCCCCTAATAGTCACTCTTACAGTATTCCCTATGGAAAGTTCCCTGTGACTAAGGGTAATTTTAGACATGACGGGCCCAGAGGCCTGCCACGCTCAATCATGGACCGAGATCCATTTCAGATCCTGGTCAGGAATCAGTCCGGCCGTCTTCCAGACGTGCCGGCCTGATTCCTACAGGGGATTGAGGAGGGGGTAGGGCTGCGCAGCGCGATGTGCAGCTGCATAGCCCCACCCACCCCCCGCGCTCCCCCGGCCGCCCACCTTCCAGGAGACGGGTGGGTGCAGCAGCCAATCTGGCCACTGCACCCCAATCCCGAATCACGATTACTTTTGGCCCATCACGGATCGTGGTCCAACTAACCATGATTCTGGACTTCCGAGCAGCCGGAGGTTCAGAATCGTGGTCATTGTGATTCCCACCGGAGGTTCACTGTGGTGAACATCTGGCGGAACTTAGAACAGACGTTATGGGACAAACGGCCACCACAGGGGATTCACTGTGGTTGACCGTGGTCTCGTAACGTCTGAAATTACCATAAGTTAAAAATAATAAAATGGTATTCTGTGGTGTGTTCATATTGTCTATTTAGCACCTCACCATGGGTGGCTAAAGGAGCCTCGCTTTTGGGTCTGACTCTCACACCCACTCGAGGTGAAGTGATAGATATAATCACGCTGGATTTGGTAGGTCTTGACATCAAAGCACTCGCCAAACTGAGAATATTATTATTATTATTATTAATAGACATTTATATAGCGCCAGTCGTATGACCTGGTGCTGTACAGAACACAGAACTAGACTAGCGTTTATTGTCACTTCACCACCGTTATCTTAGTAAATTGACTGTATTTCAATTGTATTTCTCTACAATTGATTGTAGAGTTAATAAAAATTCAGTAGAAAACGTTTTTCTTGAACTTGAATTCTTTATTTTTAATTTTACTATGGCTGACTAATATGAAAAAAACAACACCTCTGTTCTCCTGATAGCTTTCTATCCTGTCCAAGACATTTACATTTATGGGTGCGGCCGCACGAGCTGCCTTGGGCAAGCTACCATGTCTGGGGCAGTCTTAATCCACTCTGGGCAACCAGACCAAACAATGCAGTGCACCCACTGCATCCACCCACTTCCAGCCCCTCCTGGGTCTGCTTTAAACTGACCTGTTGGGTTCCCCGGTCCACAGGGGTAAAGCAGGCTGGCGCGGGCAGAACCAGAGCTGCTGTCCATCTAAAAGCACCTTTTGTGACTCTAAATCCTTTGGCTCCTGAAAGGCTGCTGTGGAATAGAGAAACCTCTGAAGGGATGCTAGAGCTGAGTGCAATCTGGCCACATCCTTCCCTGATTCTTGCATGCTTGGTGACGTGGTGATGTTGACCAGTACCCTGGATTTCCAGCAGCAGCAAAACCTCCAGCTAATCACTCAGAGTGGCATTAAGGTTCTTATCATATTGCTAGGAACTAACTAATAACATTTTACTAGAAGAAGCCCTGCACACTTAAATTTTCTACTTTAGGCTTATTTTGTGCGTGTGTTCAACACCACCATTTCAACAATACTAGTCTATTTGTTTCACAGAATTCAAAGGCCTTTTCCGGAATGACCTGGGAGCCAGTGAAGATTTTGCTGTTGTCTTTAATAGAAAAGGACCCAGCTTGCAGTTTATTATGATACTATTGTTTGTTTTACTGAAAACATGATGTTCCAATGAGGTGGGGAGATGTTAATATATTTTTTGGCTATGCTGCATTTAGTTTTACTGCCATAGCTCGGCATCTAGATGGTAGCTTCTATTCTGATAATACAATTTAATGAACAGAACACAATCATGTATTATGTGCATGGAGACATGTGCATGGAGACTCGATTCCATGCCCTGAGGATCTCTGCACGCAAGCATGTGGTTTCCATACAGCACAATGTGCCAGCAATGGAGATGCACGCGGCTTCCATGTGACCATGCACACAGCTGCATGTGGGATCCGCAGACCATGGGGTCAAGCACTTTAATAAAAAAATCACTGTACGTTCTACAGCTTAGTGGATCTTTGTTCAAAAATTGTTGTTGATTGCAGACTAATTAATGCAAGATCCCATTCAGCTGAAAACAGCCTGCCATATAGTGCATTTATCAAAATAATAAATAATAGGGAAATAAATACACATGAATGGGTGTTTTCAGTTGGATGTGGGCTGGCCACCCTGGACCTTCTCTGGGGATTCACCCTCCCGTCTACCTGCTTGTAGCCCTGCGTGGGTTTGGTTTACCTGAGCTGGAGGCTGCCACGGCTCATTATCCACCTGCATGGTGCTCCTCTTTCACACACCATAGAGTTGCAGGTGGACTACCCAATTCTCTAGGCTGCCACTCACAACTCTATGGTGTTGCCTCTGGCAACAACTTGCTGAGAGCAGAGCTGCAGCGACCATCCACAGAACACACGGACAGCAGCTCTGCCTTGGGCTGGTGCCCTGGGTTTGGGTGGCCCGCTCTGATGGTGGTGCTCCTGGATGCTCTGGAGCACCGCAAGTGGGGCTGGAGCAGAAGAGGGACAGCCTGCTCTGTCTGCACATCTGGCGGCCCACCTTTAGATGGCTGGGCCACCCAGGGGTGAGGTGGCGCAGAGGTGGGGCTGTTGTCCATCTAAAAGCACCCGTGTAATACACTTGCAGAGTTGGTAACATATACTCCAAACTTCAGATGAGGGCCAAATGATCAAAGATGGGTCCCTTAATAAAACATGCACAATCAACATTTTGTATTTAATAAAAGTCCTGCATTATTGTCTATTTCCCACAGCACTCCAAATATAACAGACAAACTAACATTAAAGATATCCCAGCAGGGGAAAAAAACCAAACCAATATTAAAATATTAACTCCTTCACAGCAAAGCTCAGCGAGTTTCCTTAGTGGCATGCGACCCTTGAGATCGTCTGTGGGAGCCTTTTTGGAGGTTCCCCGGGCGAGGTGGGTGGCCACCGACATTAGATCTTTTTCGGTGGCCGCCCCTGTGCTGTGGAACTCACTCCCGGAGGAGGCTCGGTTGTCCCCCACTCTCCTGCTATTTCAGCGTTTATGTAAGACCTGACTGTTCCGCCAGGC
>QEPC01006430.1:5329386-5354002 GCA_003113815.1 Sphenodon punctatus | reverse complement strand
GAGCTGAGTGCAATCTGGCCACATCCTTCCCTGATTCTTGCATGCTTGGTGACGTGGTGATGTTGACCAGTACCCTGGATTTCCAGCAGCAGCAAAACCTCCAGCTAATCACTCAGAGTGGCATTAAGGTTCTTATCATGTTGCTAGGAACTAACTAATAACATTTTACTAGAAGAAGCCCTGCACACTTAAATTTTCTACTTTAGGCTTATTTTGTGCGTGTGTTCAACACCACCATTTCAACAATACTAGTCTATTTGTTTCACAGAATTCAAAGGCCTTTTCCGGAATGACCTGGGAGCCAGTGAAGATTTTGCTGTTGTCTTTAATAGAAAAGGACCCAGCTTGCAGTTTATTATGATACTATTGTTTGTTTTACTGAAAACATGATGTTCCAATGAGGTGGGGAGATGTTAATATATTTTTTGGCTATGCTGCATTTAGTTTTACTGCCATAGCTCGGCATCTAGATGGTAGCTTCTATTCTGATAATACAATTTAATGAACAGAACACAATCATGTATTATGTGCATGGAGACATGTGCATGGAGACTCGATTCCATGCCCTGAGGATCTCTGCACGCAAGCATGTGGTTTCCATACAGCACAATGTGCCAGCAATGGAGATGCGCGCGGCTTCCATGTGACCATGCACACAGCTGCATGTGGGATCCGCAGACCATGGGGTCAAGCCCTTTAATTAAAAAATCACTGTACGTTCTACAGCTTAGTGGATCTTTGTTCAAAAATGGTTGTTGATTGCAGACTAATTAATGCAAGATCCCATTCAGCTGAAAACAGCCTGCCATATAGTGCATTTATCAAAATAATAAATAATAGGGAAATAAATACACATGAATGGGTGTTTTCAGTTGGATGTGGGCTGGCCACCCTGGACCTTCTCTGGGGATTCACCCTCCCGTCTACCTGCTTGTAGCCCTGCGTGGGTTTGGTTTACCTGAGCTGGAGGCTGCCACGGCTCATTATCCACCTGCATGGTGCTCCTCTTTCACACACCATAGAGTTGCAGGTGGACTACCCAATTCTCTAGGCTGCCACTCACAACTCTATGGTGTTGCCTCTGGCAACAACTTGCTGAGAGCAGAGCTGCAGCGACCATCCACAGAACACACGGACAGCAGCTCTGCCTTGGGCTGGTGCCCTGGGTTTGGGTGGCCCGCTCTGATGGTGGTGCTCCTGGATGCTCTGGAGCACCGCAAGTGGGGCTGGAGCAGAAGAGGGACAGCCTGCTCTGTCTGCACATCTGGCGGCCCACCTTTAGATGGCTGGGCCACCCAGGGGTGAGGTGGCGCAGAGGTGGGGCTGTTGTCCATCTAAAAGCACCCGTGTAATACACTTGCAGAGTTGGTAACATATACTCCAAACTTCAGATGAGGGCCAAATGATCAAAGATGGGTCCCTTAATAAAACATGCACAATCAACATTTTGTATTTAATAAAAGTCCTGCATTAATGTCTATTTCCCACAGCACTCCAAATATAACAGACAAACTAACATTAAAGATATCCCAGCAGGGGAAAAAAACCAAACCAATATTAAAATATTAACTCCTTCACAGCAAAGCTCAGCGAGTTTCCTTAGTGGCATGCGACCCTTGAGATCGTCTGTGGGAGCCTTTTTGGAGGTTCCCCGGGCGAGGTGGGTGGCCACCGACATTAGATCTTTTTCGGTGGCCGCCCCTGTGCTGTGGAACTCACTCCCGGAGGAGGCTCGGTTGTCCCCCACTCTCCTGCTATTTCAGCGTTTATGTAAGACCTGACTGTTCCGCCAGGCCTTTGGTGATGGGTAGGGTGGGTGGGGTAGGGTGGGTTTCTTTTCCCTGCATTTGTGAATTTTTAATTGTTTTAAATTGTTTTAAATGGTTTTATTGTTTATATTGTTCGCCATCCCGGGCTGCTCTGTGGGCAGGAGGGGTGGGATAAATTTTTTACATAAATAAACAAATTAAAAATACTGTAATAGATTTAGACCTTTACCCAGAGACATATCAGTCGGGTGCCAGAGGTCACTAGAGTAGTGTGCATAGTTAGCCCAGGATGCACAGTGCTGAATAAGATGAAGAGGCTGTGCTGCTTGTTTGTTACTGTATCCTGGAAATGGCTGAGGTGCAAGCAGTGGTCAAAGCTGAAACTCTCACAATAGAGCTGGACCTCTCAGGGTAAGGTCGTGGTACTGGTCTCAGTGATATCTCCTGGTAGGGTTGCCAACTCTTTCACTTTGATCCAGAGATTTCCATAGGCCAAAATGGGAGTCCCAGAGTCAAGCCACTAGAAGAGGCAACTCTACTTCCAGGCCCAGCAGCTAATTTGGAAATGAAGCAATTTTTCACCAGCTTTAGGGGCCTGTATCCCTTACGTTACCGTTCAGTACATTTACAGAGCAAGGAGGGCAATTTACCAGTGAATAAGCAGTGAAAAATATCCCCAACAGCAGTAACACAAAGAAAAAACAGTTAATGAGCCTCAGGCATATTTTTTAAAGGAAATTTTCAGCCTTTTGAAACTTCTGGAAAGAGTGAAATTCCTCTCTTACCTTCAGGCAAAGAGTGGCAGGAAATTTGATAAAGTATTTAATTTCCTTTTCTTTTGCCATTTTTCTGGCTCTTATTAATAACATTCTGTTTTCTACCAGTTAGTAGCAAAATCTTGGACTATCATGATTTTCGCAGAGATTCCCCCCAGTATAACTCCTCTGCCTTGCTTTCTGGATGACTGGCTCTTTTTCTCAATATTTTAAAAAGCACCCCGTCAGCTGTGTGGTGCACGACCTCAGGTCGGGTGAGGACACACGTCTGGGCCTCCACATCAGCTGTTTGGCGGCAGCTCTTCCTACCAAGCAGCAGAGGTCCAGATGTTTTGTCCCACGTGGACATCTCCTCGGGCTGATCCATGGCATGGAGGGACCTGTGACAGCAGCCCCCGTGCCTGGGTTATGGGGTGGGGGCTGCTTGTATGAACAGCCATCCCCGCCAACCTAAGGAGTGGTGGCTTCAATGTCCCCAAAGTTACTGTCGAACTGGATCACTGTAGTTTATACCCACCACCCAATGTTGCTCAAATGATTGTAGCTTGTCCCCATGTGCGAAAGATGCATGGTACTGTAGATGCCTTTGGGCTGCTGCCAAAGATCATGTCTATTTCCTGCCTCCCTCCTCCCTGTCAGGAAGAGTGTGTGATTAAGATGCTGTAACTCTAGCACAAGAAACTAAAGTGCATTCTCTCCTAGCAAAATCTGACAGCTTAGGGGTTGCATATGTCAGTGTCTGGCAGAAATTTGATTGTTTGGAAAAAACTTTAAGTTTAGAGGTTGTGTTGTTCGTGTCACGTTGTGTGTGTTGCTGCAAGTGTCTGGATCATATCAGATTCTCTCATCCTTTCAGTTATAATCTCCTTCCTGAAGCCAGAAACAGCTCTTTACTATTCTTCCAAAGCCTCATTACACTTCTTAAATGGACACTTGTCACTGCATTGTCATTATCCATATTACTGACTTCACCAGCACGTGGTTAGTATATACGTATGGGCTTTGTGACCTCTTGTGGTGCTCTCATCTTTCTAGCTATTATGTCTGACAGCATCAGTGTAAAAATTAAGAGGCCTATCTGAGAGGCCAAGGAACACTAGATGCATCATTTTAACCCAGCATCCACTCACTTTTATTTTCTTGCTGTTACTGAACTTGTTCAAAATAAATATTGGTGTTTTTATAGCCCATGAAAGTTCATTTTCCATGCACTCAACTTTTGGAACTGGGAGTAGGGGATCCAGACATATTGAGCTGTAGAGCTTTTTGCATTTATAAATCAAATTTAACTATTATTTGGGTTCATTGTATTTGTCTTTTGGTTTCTGACACTTTCATGCATAGCACAGTCACATGTTCAAGCTTTCAAGCTGAGGGCTAGAAAAATGACACTTTATAATAAGAAAAGGTGAAATTCTCTCAATTATTTTAGAAGTTGTTAATAAATCCCTATATCATGAAACTTAATAAAATCACAAGAGTTGATACCACCTATGCCATAAACCCAAGGAAGTGGCACACAAGTCTTGTACTGTAATGCCAACTACTGAATTTCTGCCATCAAAACATGTCTGATACCTGAGCTTTCATTGATGGAGCATGGTTAAAAATGACACAGCAGTTCATCGCCTAGCCCACCAGCGCAGCTCAACATGCAGGGGCCCAAATGGGGCGAAGGCCTCCTCACAGTGAGTACCTCTTCCCACCAGCAGTACCTCAGTCTTTCATGGATTGAGCCTAAGGTAGTGTCAACACATCCAGCTGGCTGGATCCTTCAGGCATACCCCCGAGGCAGACCCCGAGGTGACAGGGCTCACAAGGCAAGAGATTTATCCGAGGGATTGCCTGGCTCTCCATGTCCCTTTGCAGCCACTACGGTTGGCTGGGGGCACCCTCCTGGAGACTTCACTTATTCGCTGGGTCTCAACTATGGGTGAAAACAGACATGACGCTAACCACCCTTTAACCACCCTTGGTGGTCATTTATGCATGTTTCAGGGCTGCATGGGGCACCAATACAGCCCTGCAACATGCATAAATAACCACCAAGGGTGGTTAAAGGGTGGTTAGCGTCATGTCTGTTTTCACCCTATGAGAAGGGCGTTCTCAGCTGTTGCACCTTTACTGTGGAATTCCCTCCCCAGGAGGTCTGCCTGTGCTCAAGCCTGGAGGCCTTCCGGAAGCAGTGCAAGGCCATTCTGTTCTGTTGGGCTTTGGGCAGTGGGAATTGGGAGGGGGGGGTTGGAGGGGTTGTGGGAGCGGGAGGGGATTGAGGGAGGATGGGTGGGGGGAATGGGGAAGTAGTATTCGGTGGGAGTGGGGGTTTGGTATTATGTTTGTATTTTAATGTTTATCTTTTACATGTGTTTAAATGTCCTTATATGTTTTATTTTATAAGCTGCCTTAAGCCTTTTTAAGGGAAAGGTGGGATATGAATCTAAATAAAAAAATAAATATACTGTTATGTATCATCAGCATACTGATGATACTCAGTGTTGAGCTTGGCCATGACATCCCTTTGTTGCCGCATCGCAGAAGGAAGCAAGGACACAATTATTGGGTTTAAAAGGCCACACTTTTTATTTAAACTGCAACAAGCCGAACTTTTGGGGAGGGGTAACACCCTCTCCCCATAATAAAGCCTGGTCCAGTAGTGCCTAAACCATAACATCTGGGAGGTCCAAGGTACAGCCCAGGTTCCACCTCCCTTACCTGAAGCCAAGCAATCCTGACCCCCCTTTTACCCAAGATATAAAGAGCTGAATGGAGGGTTTTGGTACTGTCCACATTGGGGTCCCCTTAACAAGGCCCCATGATCAGAGGCAAAAAATGCAGTTGGGATGGAGGATGTAGGTGATGTTCACATTGGGATCCTCTTAACAAGGCCCCACAAGCACAGGCAAGTGATGCCCCACACACTCCTGGGACCACACAAAAGGGCCATTCAGACATGCAGAAGGTGTGCAGATTAAAAGTAATTTGCTTTTGATAATATCGAATGCAATATGATGGGTCGCATTCACACCTCCTGAAAAATGTGTTTTATTGTTTCTGCCCTAGTGCACGCCAAACCTTTCAGATGATCATACTTCGTACATTATCAAGGTCTGCTCAGTCCGACATTACTCACTTCCTGTCACGCTGTCTGCATCCGGGTGAGGGGAGAGGGAAAATCAGACTCTGCATTCAGTTTGAATTCAGATG
The DNA here is from genome assembly GCA_003113815.1 of Sphenodon punctatus. Taxonomy (NCBI): domain Eukaryota; kingdom Metazoa; phylum Chordata; class Lepidosauria; order Sphenodontia; family Sphenodontidae; genus Sphenodon; species Sphenodon punctatus. The sequence continues at coordinate 5,348,253 of QEPC01006430.1, read as the reverse complement.
CTGAATATCAGTGCTGAAAAGGACAATGTGATTTGCCACCACTTTTACACGTTATTGGCAGGGGGGGGTTACTTTGACATTGCACTCACAAAGGTAGGTTTGATCCACTCTGTAGTGTGAATTTAACAAAAACGCACTGACCTGAACAAAAATGGAATAGGGTATTCAGATGTGATCATTTAATTCACAATAACTATTAAGCCAAACTAAAACGTAACGTCTGAATGCCGGTAAAGTCCTGCTGGCTAACTGGCTTCACCTCCTTACCCCATGGGAAGGATCAAGCGCTGCTCCCCTGAACTTGTGCTACTCCCTTCCCCATTCCATAAGGAAATAATCTTGACTGTATCCTTCCTGAAATTTGAAACTATCCACTGGACCATTCAGTGCAACAAAGGTGTCAGTCTGGTAACTCCTTGCCTATTTAATGCAAACACTCCAGGGAAGGCGAAAAACCTGCTACCTCTCAACCAAAAATAGTTCCTAGTCCTAAACTGGTGACTCACATAAATCACAGTGCAGTGTCATCTAATGGGGTGGGTAGGTGCTCAAATGCCCTGCTGCCCTGAGCTCCCAGACAGAATGAAGAAATGGCTGGGAGCTCCCAAAATGGCCATTGTCCTTTTGTGCCAGAAGCAGAGGTTGCTAAGCAACCTCCTATGGGCTTCAGCTGCTTGCAGCTTTTTCCCGGTCCCTGCTCCTTCCTCCGCAAGACGAGCAGAGACAAAGGCACTCCCCACCTAAGGTGGGGGGGAGGGAGCAAAGGATTTCACATATACATAACAACATGGGTGGTAAAACAGAATCTTGGAAACACCACATTTCAGGTCTTTTGGGAATTATGCATAACCACCCATCACCATCAACTGACTCTGCCCTTCTAGGTATGACTCAAGCCACCAACGGCAGCTCCCATCACACCAGTGACATCCCTCAGATGCTGAAGAAGCAACCCATGGTTAATTGCATCAAATGTTGATATAAGGTCCAGCATGTCTAAAGTGGTCAGCTGTCCATCTAAAATCATCAGCAGATCATTCATCAGCCTGACAAAGTAAGTAAGTAATAAGTTTATTGTGTGTAGTCAATGGCTATTACATCAAAACAGTACAAACAAAGCAAAACAAGCATCTCTAAATCTGGAACATTTAACAGAAAAAAACATCACAATTGAGTTATTTGGCTCTAATTATTCCCAAATCACCCAGAACCAAATCAACAAAGCACTCAAACTGCATTTATTATTAGTCTTTCCCGTCTACAGGCCACCGCCAACCCGAAAAAAGCCACCTGTCGGGAGACAAAAGAGTCTACTGGCTTAAGCAGTAACCTTAACATAGCGGAAGAGTTATTAGCGGAAAGCTGAAAAGGGAGAAGATCCTGCAACTTCCCCCTTATATCAGCCAAAGCAGGGCAACGGAAAAATATATGAGCTAGTGAGTCAGGCTCACAAAAATCACAAAGATTGCAGTAACGTTTTTTGCTGGGAATACCCGCGTAACGGCCTTCAAGGATATTAGGAGAAAAAGCTCCACACCGAAGGTGAGAGAAAGCCTGTCTAGATTGAACATCCGTCCATGCAGATAAATAGTTGAACTTTGAGGATTGAAAGTTCGGGGGGAAGTAAGCCGGAGCTACTCGCTGTAAACCTATTTGAGTATCCTCAAGCTGGATCTCTTGATCAGCTAACCTCTTGAAGATGAGGAATTCAGCTACATCATGACCTACCTCCAACAAAAGTCACGCGAAAACCCCAGCTTTTGTATTTCTATCCCCAGTTTAGAGTCCCATATGCTCAAAAGATTGGAAGACACTGCCTGCGAAAGCAGAGATCAAAATGAGCTGGAAACAGGTAAATCCGAAGCCAACACTTAAGCATAGAGTGCAAGGCAATATGTCTAAGTGTGTATGTACTAGATTCAGCTCTTAATAATACCTGAGGCATACCCCTGGGAAGACCCAGGACTGTCCGCAGGAATCCGTTCTGGATCACTTCAAGTTTATGCACAAAGGCAAAACCCCAGACCGGAATGGCATACATAACCTGGGGAATCACCTTGGCCCCTCAACCAGCTTACCACCTGGACCCCCCCACCACCACCACTATTGCTGCTGTTGTACGCTTAGCCTGAGCCCTTACAGCCTCAAAATGAGCCCTCCAGGAGCCTGAGGCTGAAAAAATCACCCACAGATATTTATAGAGAAAGACCTGCTCAACTGTAATCCCCCCCCATAGACCAACGATGATCTTTGTGGCATCTGGGATTCCCCATAACCATCACCTTGGTCTTTTCATAATTAACAGAAAGGGCCTCGTTATGGCAGTAAGCTCCAAACCGATCCATTACCCGCCGCAAACCCACTAAAGAATAAGAGACCAGGACTGCATCATCCGCGTATAGTAGGGCCGAGATGGCCCTACCTCCGATAGTCGGAGCATGAAGGTCACTAGAATTTAAGAATAGAATTACATCATTTAAAAAGAGATTAAACAATGCCGGAGCCAGCATACAACCCTGCCTAACACCTGACTCTACCTGAACTTTTGGCGTTAAGCCAGAGTTGTTACTGCATTGGACCTGGAGGGAATTACCCGTGTGCAATTTCACCATTAAAAACAAAAGACGAGGGTCTATAGTGGTCTTGCTTAATTTACACCATAACTGTGCCCTCGAATCAAACGCCGCATGGAGATCTACAAAGCAAAGGAAGAAATCCTTCTGGTGAGACATTTTGGGAATCTGTTTGCTAGGGCTGTCAGGACCAATACATTGGCCAATGTGGACTTTGCCTTCTGAAAACCCATCTGTTCTGGTTCCATTATGAGGGAAGAGTCCATCCATTGTTGAAGCTTTAATAGCAGGAAACATGCATATAACTTTCCCACTATGCTTAGCAAGCTGATGGGACGGTAATTCCCTGGAAGAGCGGGATCCCCCTTCTTAAAAATAGGATGGACAATGCTATTGAGCCATGAGGAAGGGATCACTCCTGTCTCATTAATATGGGTAAATAAGGGGGCCAATATACCGGCCCACCACTCCAGGGCACATTTTAGACATTCGGGAGGGATAAAATCATCCCCAGGGGCCTTACCCACCTTAAGGGTTGTAATTAACTTCAGAATTTCACCCGGAGATACCGGGTGCCACGAAGGAAAACAGTCCTTTGGGTGGGTCGGCACGCTATGACAACCAGGAAAAAAGTCCCGAGTAATATTGCACCCACTGCTCAGAAGAGATCAAAAGACTCATAAAGGGATTACCCCGTGTCCCAGCTTGGCGGATATATTCCCAAAACTTCGGGAATCACCAGAAACAGCTATACTCTGGAGAGTTTCCCAGCTTTTATGCTGAAATACCAGCTTCTTATGTGACAAAAGCTTCCGATACTTAGATCTGGAAGATTGGAACTGAATCCGTAAGTCCCTGGTGGGGTTAGAACTCAATTTCCTCGCTATTTTCCTGAGTGCAGCTCTTACAGACCGACACCCTTTATCGAACCATGCATGGTTAAACTTAGTGGCATTCGAGGCTTTTGTTACTGACATAATAGGGGCCAATATTCTGATTGACTTTCCATAATGGGATAGATTGTCATCGCCCATCGCTTGAATGCCCAAATAACAAGACTCCACCTCAGGAGAGGCAATGATCTTTGCCATTTCCTTCTTTACCTCTTCTGACCAAATAACACGAACCAGATGAGGCGCAGTTGGGTGGTCGTCCGATCTCACCGGAAAATCCCTCAAACAAGGGGGCTCAGTATAGGACAAAAGTAATAATACTAAGGGGAAATGATCAGACTCCACTCTAGGGCAAACTTGCAATGAACTGATGTTTTGCAAAAAAGCCTTAGATGCCAAAAAATAATCAATAACGCTAGATCCCAAGTAAGAGTGATGTGTAAATTTCCCCAACAAGTCACCCCTCAAACATCCATTCAATAGAGCTAAATCAAAACTGTCACAGAAATCGTATAAATATTTAGCCTCAGGGCTAATGACCTTATCACACGAGCTCCTAGGAGCCAGATTTATTGGTACTGGCGAATCATCCAGTAGATTACCGACTGCTGTAGCCCCTGCATTTCCAGTTCTAATGTTAAAGTCTCCTCCAACGATGATAGGGGAGTGAGGAAAAGACTTTTTAGCTTCGGAAAACATTGCTATCGCTGTCTCCCAAAAATCGTTGGGGAAATAGACAGAAAATAGTGGGGGTAGATATATAATTCCAATAAGTAATCATTGTCCACAGGGAAAAATACAGGGAAAAATTACTAAATTCGATCTGTAATAAGCAACTCGTTCCACTTTAATCATGCATTTCTTTGAGACTAAAAGTGCCAGCCCACCGCTCGGTCTGCCATAAGCAGCCAAGGGGGTAGCTTGGACACAATACACTTCAAATCCCCTGCAAGAAAAATCATACAGACACCATGTTTCTTGCAAGAATATCATATCGATCCCTTCTATAAAATCATAAAAATCCCTATCCATCTGACATGACTTCCAGCCAGCAATATTCCAAGAAACGATCTTGAACCCAAGGGGTTCATCTGGTAACTGTCACAAACCAACATCAGAGACAGCTAAGGATGCTGACTGCCTTCCCTCTAATGGGCCAGACCGAGATATCATGGAAGGGCAATCCATAGTCTCAACATGTTGAAGACAGGAAATGGCCTGGGTTTGACCAGTTAAACTAGCATTTGGACTCACCCCCCTAAAGGAGCCCCTTGGTCTATCAGGCACGGAGGAAGGTCCACCCTGTGCCCCTCCTTCAGCGGCACAAGGCCATAGACCCTCACCCCTACAGGTTATCAAACCTGAGGAGTCCTCCCCGATCGGTGATACCTCGGGAGAAAAGGAGGGAGGGGGTGATTTAGGACGTTAGGGCAATGAGGGTGGAAATACTCCCTGACACTTCACGTTAGTATAGGGGACCTTATATTGTCTCAGCTCCTTCAGTTGGCCATACAAGGACTCTATCTGAGTCATTAAGTTCCCCCAAGAGGGAGAAACACTGGGGGACCCATTAACTCTAGGAAGTGATACCGTTCCTCCCGGGTCCAGTAGTGGTTGAGACAAGGGACAAGGCAGATCTACTTCCATCCCTGAGGAGGCCAATGCCTTCCCGCAAATAGATTGCCTTAAATTTCCTTCAACAACTTTTCCCTCCAGAGGGATCACCTGATCACCAGGTGGACACAACTCAAGTTTTAGAGGGCCTAAGGGGGCATTGTGTAAGGGGACAGCTTCCTCTTGGCCGACAAGACCAGCTTGTGTGCCATATGCTCTAGAGGGAAAAACTGCAAATTTATTCAGAAGGAGCCGATTATCCAATATTAATTTTATCCATTCTACCGAGGTAAATTTAACATTAACCAGATGTCTAAGTTTAGACTTGACCATGACATCCACTGAAGAAATAGCTTGGCGAGTAAATGGCTCATTTAAAAGGACCCTTAAGTGTTCTGAGGTATCTAATGGAGTATCCCAATGAGGGATTCGTCCACCCTCAAAAGGGAAAACAACAAAAATAAGATTAAACTGAAGCAGCTCAAAAACCTCCGGCCCATGAAACTCTGGAGCTGTTTGGGGCAAGGCTGCAACTGGAAGAACAGCACTGCTCATAATTTTAGAATGTGTTTTCTGAGCATACAAGGAGCCCTCAGACCGCCGCACACCATGCGGGGCCCTAGGTAAAGAAGGACCAAGATCTAAAGGGCCCTTCTGAAAAATCAAAGTGTCCATTTTACCATTTAACTGGTTCAGCTGGTGAAACATAAAACGTAATCTCAGTTGTAAGAGAGACGTGATTGGTCAAAAAATCTGTAAGCCGTTCACTGGGCAGAATCACTGAGTCAGCTTTGAGTGCCCCATCAGTCTGGCATGAGTTACGAACTGATAATACCTGAGGAAGTTCAGATGCTGTTGCAGTCAATACCAGGGGGTCCCGCATAGGTTGAGTTCCCGACAATAGTGAATGCCTTCTTGACTGGGAAGAAGAAAAATGCCTACCCGATCTTCCTAGGGATAGCGGGTCTTGACGCAAATACCCATCGATCTTATTTTGCTTAGCCAATGCTAATGTTGGGACAGACAGCTCAGCTGTATCTGTAAGGGACCTTTTATTGCTTGCTGTAGCCATTTCAAATGAATAGACTAACGCCCCAACGCCTACGGCCCGTGCCTAAGGTCACGTGCACAAGGGCACACCGTTGCGCACGCAGCCCTTAGGTGTGCACGCCCGCGGCGCGCACACTAGAGAGGCTCCGACTTTTATCCTTCTCAGGTGACAACGAGGCCAATCAGGAACAACTAGGGGACACAGCTGTCAGTCGTAGCTCAGCAAGGCTCCGTTCACAGGCGGGGGTGGGAACTTGGGTTTCACTGACCCTCCGGGAGACTCACAATGAGGTAGCAATCTATCAGGGGTCCTGCCTCCGCAGCAGCTCTCCCCCTCCAGTACTCCTTAATATGCCCGCGGCCACAAAATGGTATATAACCACTGATTGACAAAGCCAGAGCAAAGTGTTTTTCCCTCTTCTGTGACAGAAGCACCACTTCTACTTCAGGGCGGATTAGGTTGTTCCTAAATCCAAGACGCACTGAAGCAGTCAAATAAGCTCTATAGGTTGTGTGTTTGAGAGCGTCAGTACACAGATACATATCAAGTCTCCGGGGTCAGTCATGTCTCCGGCTGCTGCTGCTGTTGAAGCTGACAAATGCAGCCTCTCCAGGCCAGAACCCAGATTGGAATTTCCCCAAGATATTATTGGAGTCCAGATGCCTTCTGCAGCTGTACTTTCATGGCCTTCTCAATTACCTTCTCCAAGAAAAGCAGAGTGGAGACCAGGCAATAACTGGCAAGTACTCCAGCACAAAGAGATGGTTTTTTGGAGAAGAAGGTGAACCTCTGAACACTTAAGACTGGCCAGCACGCTCCCTTCCATAAAGGAGGCGTTAATAATGCCTCTCAATAAAGGTACCACCACCTCACCTTCAACAACCTGGACATGTTTAGCAGTATTAAGCAGCCTTCAGAATAAAACACTAGCTTTGTAAATAAGGATTTTGCTTCATGTACTGTTACATTAGGGACACATGTTGCAGTTTTTACATACATTATTTTCCAATAAAAATGATATCTGGCATTTGTCCTGTTTATTTAATGACAATGTAATGAACAGTTCAGTGTTATTTACATCAATGTTATAGTTTATCTATGGAATGGATCTTCCTATTTATGCACAAGTCCTCCATTAATGTAGTATTTGACAATGAGTCAACAGTCAGGCCACTCTGAGTCTTTGGGATAGCGCAGGATAACTTTTAAAATAAATAAATAAGTAAACCAAGGTAATTTTGTAAGAAACAGAAGTGAAGCAAGATTTTTAGGAATATTAAAGCTACCTAAGTAAATGAAAAACTAGCCGTGCCAATATAAGAGAACTACTAATTATACTGCACACGTTTTTCCCTGAAGCCGTCCTTTGCTACCAATTGAAGTGGCCGTTGTAAAGAACTGAGGCTATGTGGTCAGTGCACCTCTTCTTGCATGAAGATCTGAAACAGTCCAAGACATGAGGGGAGGGTCAGCAGAATGTTCTAGGAGAACTACTTCAAAAAGTTTCCTTCCAAGCTCCTCTCTGGCAGGTGCAACTCTCTTCTTAGCTTCGTAATCGAAGAAGATTAAGTTCATTTGTCTCCAACATCTAGAATTTAGGTTATGAAGGGCTCTTACACATTTTGGTTATGTGCTGCAAGTGGGTAAAACCTATTGATTGGATAAAGTTTGTTGGCTTTAGTGGAGCTGTGCGCATTAGCACAAAAGTCCTCATACTTGGTCTCATTATCGGGTACTTTGGCACAACAGACTTGTCCCTCTATATGCTTCTCTTCCCTGGAATTCAGTCATGAGTCATTTATTTCTATCCAAAGGAAGAGGACCAAGATGTCATTTAGATGTAGTTTTTTGTCTCTTAAAATGAAACCACTCAATTAATCTCCATGATAGTTTTATCATGAAAAATTGCAGGTGGCCATTGCCAATAATGTATTAATTATTTAGCTCAAACAAATGCCTTCTGTTAAAGTATTTAATTAAGCATACAAAACACTTTCTTTGATTTTATTTGCATTTTAAGTTTTCTGCTTTCCCCAAAGTATTTATTATCCAAAGCATGATTCTTCTAATCTTAGATATACTCTAGCACTGAAGTACTATTTTATATCAGCACTTCTCAGCTGCTTTTATCATGAATAGATATATTACCAACCACGTTAATGAGCTGCTTAGCATTCATATATTAGATTTTTCCTCATTTTATATGGAAATAATACTATAAAAATTCTAAGAATATTAATTTTATGTGCATGGTAATGATGAGCTGCAAAGTAAATAACAAGGGAAAAGGTGGTAGTGAATATGAAATGGATTAGGACATAGACCATGTGCTTTACATTGCTATAAAATCATTAAGCATGTAATCAGGAAGGCTCAATTCCACTATTTGTTTTGGAGGTAATATTTTTAGCTGCTTAAGATGTTTCATCTTGTTTAAGAATTTATTTTACCTGTTAATAATCTTCCAACTTCCTTCATTTGCTATAGAAGTCACTGTAATTTCCAATAGTATCCAGAATGTCAAAGAGGCAGGAGCAAATTTTCTACCACCACAGAGTTGGTACGTTCTGATCAGTACATATTTATGGCTCTATGCTCCTTGCCTTGCTCAGGTAAATCTTTGAAGTCAGTGAGAGCACTAGCACAGCATGAGCAGTGGGATTTGGTCTTGTATGAGACTGATATAATGACAGAAATGATCCAAAACACAGGTGTTTGAGCATACCACAGAGAAAAAAATTAAATTTATCCAAATCTCTAATGGACAGAACAAGCCATATAATACTGTATGTGAGAACAAATCCATCAAACTGAATGATGTTGTTTGCAGGAAGAGATATATACAATTGAAATAAAATGTTTGTAAGCATTGTAAAAAATATATGGGGTGTCTTTAGACATAACAAAGATCGGGTGTCAAAACCCCTAAGCATGTGTTTGGCCATTGTGTGTAAGCAGCATAACAATCCCAACAACAATGGGTGAAAACAGACATGACACTAACCACCCTTTAACCACCCTTGGTGGTTATTTATGCATGTTGCAGGGCTGTATTGGTGCCCTATGGAGCCCTGCAACATGCATAAATAACCACCAAGGGTGGTTAAAGGGTGGTTAGCGTCATGTCTGTTTCCACCCAATGTGGCCACTCACTGAACATGCAATGTGAACACCATTGCATCACAAGAACAATTTGCATGTTTCGGCTGAACATGTGGCCAACGTTGTGTCTAATGATAGTGTGTGGCATTTTAGCAGGTACAACATGGGGAACGAGGTGGCATCGCATGCGTGTGGAGGTTGTGTGGCGACCAAAACACCGATTTGCCCCAAGATGGGCTGTGTGTCTAAGCAGCGCCACATGGTGAACACAGGGCCAAACCAGTGTTCTTATCAAGGTCAAAACACACATTCAGATACCCATTGACATTATGTCTAAAGACACCCATAGTCTGGTAAACAGAGTCATAAAATGTCAGAGCTGGAACGGACATCAAGGGTCATCTAGTCAACCCCCCTGCATGCATGTAGGATGACTACAACATGACCCTTCAGCCTCTATACAACAAAGGGATAAAAGCAAACATGATGCCAGCCTGTGTTGGCCCACTGTGGCCTGGGACTCACGCACGCATGTGCCAGATGGTTCCGCACTGCCATATGTTGGCCCGGGAGTGCCTGGGGCAAGTAACTGACTGGCCTGGGCTGCGTCCTCAGAAAATTTGAGTCACAACCCAGGCCAGGGGCCGCCCACATGGGCCAACACGTTTTTTTGGCCCCACCATCCTCGCCTTAGAGCAGTGGCCACCATGAGTGCGTACCATGCCTGTCTGTCATGGCAGGAGGCAGTGTGCTTTGAGTGGGGCAGGGGCTGACCTCCACATGCTTGATGAGTTCCTCACCCTAGTGGGATGGCTGCCCAGCCATGGGCACATTCATTTGGTGCCCCTCCCTGACCTGGAGCGGGGTGGGGGGCGCTGTTTCCCACCCTGGGCTAGGGAGCCACCACGCTGCCCACATGTTTGTTTTTACCAAAATTTAGCCTCCTATTAAATCCCATTGTTAACTTTAAAGACTGATATTTTAAAGTGGTATCCAGTTGTCTTTATAATTATACATCATGATATTACAGGGCTCTGTTTGTTACATTTATGGCTACCCATGTCTTTGGTTGCTGGAGTACATTTGAAATGGATACTGCTTTTTAGCAACAGGTATTCTTAAAAGAAATAAAACCAAAAACCGTGAGAATAAAAAGAGGGAAGGGCAGAGGGGCCATGTCATCCCTCACCCAAGCCTAGGGTCCAGAGAAAAATCCTTCCTTTGGTCCCTCTGCACTTCCACAACAAAATGGAAACAAAATTAAAGAGGATCTCTTCCTACATTTCTCTGATCCCTTCCTGCATTTGAATTTCATGAGTAAGCTGAAACACTGATGTTTTCCCCAGCTTCCAGGACATTTGAAATACCAACAGCAGAAAGAAGAAATGGACTATACCGCAAGACAGTGCTCACAAAGTGTGTCCCAACAATTTCATCAATAAAGTGTGTAATGGCATTTGATTTATCTTGGACATATGTAGACATATACAGGCATTTGATTTAACTTGGGCATGTGATGAAAATGGTCAGGATGTGGAATATTGGGAGCTACTGGGAGATGTAGCTGTCCTGAATCCCCAACATTTTGCGCTTCTGTTACTTTGTTGCCAGAATTTCACTGAACACAACAAATTTTTCACTGGGAGGAAGACTGAGTTCTAGTAAAATTAAATCATATTTATTCTGTACCTAGGTATGGCATAGCCTAACAGACAATGCTACATTTACAGTATTCTTAGAAGCAGCTATGTCATAAATGTTCATAAACATTAGCTTGTAAAATAAATGTGATATTGTCAGTATGTCCAAATTATAAATCAGTATGCTGTATGCCTAATCTCATTTATGTGGATTTGTTATTTATCTCATTTATTATCCAGAGCAAACTCCCACACCCAGAACACCAACACCCCTACAGGAACAAGGGCTTGCTGAAACAGGAGATGTAAAACGTGTCTTCGCATCTCTACTGAAAACAGCATCATCCAGACATCCAAATGAAATCTATTCAGAATACAAGGTACCTACAACTGCAAATCTAAAAATCTGGTATACCTCATTCAGTTCACTAGGTGAAACCCACCAACCCTTGCAAAAAAACGCATGAACTCACAGAAAAAAAGATCATGGACAAGAGCACAGATTCTACTGTTGGCATGTACTTATCACAAAGTGACCGCTCCATTTATGACTTCTTTGTCCTTGTCTTAAGAGGAAACCTATGCAACAACTTTAAAAGGTGAGTCTGGGAACAAAAATTCATACCGCTATTAGATACAAAGAGCAATGGACCCAATCTAGACATGGGTTTCACAAGCCATTTCAGAAATTTGTAAATCTGACTTTCTACAGCTACAGGAAGCTTTAGGTTTACTTACTATCAGAAGCTCTTATTCTATTCTTCTGAATTGTGGACCTCCTACCTGAGGCTCGTTCTCACCTTCTTCTCCCCTCCCTTTGCCACTGTTTCCGATCACTGTATATCCCTTGCTGCTTTGCTCAGTCTGTAATTCTAACTCCTGGCTTGCCTGATGAAGGGCCCTGTGAGGTCCGGAAGCTGATAGTAAGTAAACTTAAACTATCCTTTTGAATTGTGGACTTCCTGCCTGAAGTTTGTTCTCACCTCCTTCCCTTTGCTCCCTTCCCCTCTCCTCTCCTCGCCGCTGTTTCCAATCCTGTATATACCTCACTGCTTTACTCAGTCTATAGTTCTAATTCTTGAATTGCCTGACAATGGACTCTGTGAGGTCTGAAAGCCTGCATACTTCCACCAACTGAAGTTGGTCCAATAAAAGATATCCTTTTACTACTTTGTCTCTATTGCCTATATTTGGGACCAAGATGGCAACCTTACTTTCTCTACTCTCATTTAGGGAGATAAGGTGATTCAAATAATGCCTCCCTCTCAGTCACTTGGGACCAACACAGCAAGCACGCACTCTCTCGATTACTCTCATTTAGTAAGATTCTTTGTGGTTGCCCTCTATCCGGAGGTGAATGTCACATGCCAGTATTTACATTGCTGTCACATGCATGAGTAGTGAGCACTGATGTGACAAAAGGTTTGCAGAATCAAGCCTATATATCTACAAGGTAACAATTAAGAACTACATCTGAAAAGGATATTTCAAACAGAAATCTTTTCAAGTTTTCTTATTCATATACTTCAGCTACCTTGTTAGACCATTCTGCATTTCATTTTCAGACATTATAGGATCACAGTGAACCCCACTGAACCACAGTGAATACTGTGGGGTGATCTGATTGATCCCTGCCAGATGTTCATCACAGTGACCACCCAGCAGGGATCAATTCTGCCCACGGTTCTGGCCCTGAGGCCAGCCAAAGAGCCCTAATTGTGGTTAGACTGACCACAATCAGGAAAGGGCCAAAAGTAAAATCTGTTTCAATGGCCCATTCCTGATTGTGGTCCCAGCCACCATTAGCGGTCGGACACCGCTGCGCCCACCCGCCCGTTTCCCTGAGGACAGGTGGCTGTGGGATTGTGGGGGGTGGGGCTGTGTGGCTGCATGGCACGACACTCAGCCCCGCCCTGGCTCCGCCCCATCCTTGTTTCCTAGTAGTGATGCAACTGGCACATCTGAAGGACGGACAGCATCATCACAGACCGGGGTCGGGGAACAATCTCGGTCTGGAATTCAGCGTGGTGGGCCCAGAGGCCCGTCATGTCTGAAAATACCCATTGTTGGGTAGAATTGCATATCGCATACCTGACTGGCAGCAAACGGGCTCTATGTTGCACTCCTATCAAAGGAAGGAGCAAGGGTAATAGGGGGCTTTGCCCCAACACCGCAGCTGCAAGCTGATTGCAGCTGCTTACCAGGGCAACGGCTGCCATGGTGGAAAGGGCAAGGGTGCCTGCCCTAGGCTGCTGGGGTAACCAGGCAAAAGGACGCAAATGTTGTCTTGCAAGGTGAGAGGCGGAGCTAGATTTAAGGCTGGCACAAGCTCTCAGACCCAGTGCAGGTCGAGAGTAGTTCAAGAGGTAACGGTGGGGAAAACCTCCAAGGCTCTTGGACAACAGCCACCAACTTCCCTCAGCAGCAGGGAAACCCCCCAGGCTGCGAGTGGTGAGGCTTTACCTGGGACTCCCAGCAACTCCCACCTGGCAAGAAACGGACCCGCTCCTCAGCACTCTGGGATGCTGCAGCAGGCCTCTGAAGCACAGAGTAGGCCCGGTGCATCAAGGAAGAGGAGGAATTGTGGCACTGCAGCAGAGTGTTCCCAGGACGCAGGCCTTATCGGAGGCAGCAGGTGAGAGTCTGAGGCTGTTCACAACCCAACCCAGGCCTGGACTGGGGTGGGGGAGAGCATTTGGACACAGGGTGTGGCAGAGTCAGGGCCCTGCCCATTCCTACCCCCCTCCCCCGCACACACACGCACCTGTGCACACATGTCTTCAGGGAGCAGGGAGGTTACTCCAGCCTGCAGCCAGGCCTCTTGCTGCCCTCCCCTTCCCTTTATCTGAAAAGGATATTTCAAACAGAAATCTTTTCCAGTTTTCCTATTAATATATTTCAGCTACCTTGTTAGAAAGTCTATTCTGCATTTCATTTGAATCCATATTGCTGGGTAGAATATGAAACACTACTTTTTCCTAGTTATACATAATATATTGTGAATAAGTGCTTTTGTCCTGCATTATTTCTCAGTCCATAGTAAAGTGCCGTTTTGCTGGCTATAACTGCTTCGCACTGTATGCCTAGTAAAACATTGACATTCTGATTTAAAATCACAGCTCTGCATTTTAAAAGAAAGCCATCTGCTGATAAATGACAATGGTTTCTTATCAGTAATTTTGAGAAGAAACTCCTCACCCCCCCCAACTCAGCCAGTGGGTGGGGGGCTGGTCCTTGGTCTTGCTTGCCTTATAGGAAGATGGAACAGGGATACTGACTCCTGTGCAGGCAGTTGCTAGCTGCCCGGATAACCAAGAGGTAGCCCTGAGCGGGAGAATTCAAATGGGTTTCCATTTCAAATGGGAACTTTGGGGCTGCTGCGCGAGCAGCCACAAGGAGGCCCTGCCCCCCTGTGCTATAAGAGGGATCTGGCTGGAGTCTGGGGAGGAGCACACCAGAGATGGATAGACGTGCCGAGATAGCACCCACGCACCCACCCATCCTTGGACTGACACTGCAGACATCACCAGTTACCTTAATTTTAGGGGCCAGGAAGGAATTGTTCTTCTAAGCATGGATTGGCATGGGGCTGATGGCTTTTTTTTTTTCCAACTTCCTTGTAGGGCATCACCCTTCATTTGCAGTTTGTGCAACCATAGGGTGCATTCAAGCCCTGCTAGCTTTCTGTGTCACAACTTGACAATCCAGTGCAAGGGAACAGATAAAATGGAATATGGTTGAACTGAAACAAAGACTGAAATCTGAGGCACCTCCATAAGAGGTGAGGGGAAAGGTTTGGCCACTTAGGGGATTTTACAACCTACAGTGTGAGCTAAGAACCCGAGGAGGCTGGTGAATACCGCATTGCTATGTAGGATATCAGCTGTCCCTAGCAGGTGTCAGAACTGCTACAGGACATTATTTAGGGGATCCCAACCATTTCCAAGGTCGGGAGCAGATGTGGGGGTGGAACCCCCACAGAGTGGAGAAAGGTGCTGGGCCTGGTATGGGGAGTTTGTTTTGTTGTAGCTTGGTTTCCCCAGACTGATGTTATGCTTAATAAAGAGTTGTGACTTTTATACCCAAGCATTTGTGTTTGTTGCCTCTTTGTGCCCTCCACCGCTAGCGGCGGCGGGGGTGTTGTCGCACCCCCCCCTTCCCTCCAGGCAAGACAGGATGGGCACTGAGGCTTGCAGCCGCAGTGCTGCAGCCGTGGGGAAGAGGCCGCAAGGGAGCTGTCGGCGAGGGTTGCCTAACAACCCTCACCGGCAGGTGCGAAAGTCTGGGCCACTGATTGGCCTCCCCCAGTCACGTGGGGGATGGGGGGCAGAACTGCAGGGATAGAGTGTTTCCTGCTCATTCCAGGAAGAGCAGGGAATGGAGAAGCTCCCACCCTTTATACTGTGGTGTCCACCGGTCACATTAGTATGGACCAGGAAGGAATTTTTGGCAAGTAATTTGGCCAGAGGGCCTACTTGTTTTTTCACCTTCCTTACAGCATAGGAAATTCAAATTTGGTTGGCCATTAGAACGGTGTGGTGCTTCGTTGGAAGTAATGTCGGAGTTATTGTATTAATGTCGCACCCTTGGTAGGGTCCAGTATCGGGTTAATTTAGGATATAGTAAACATAGGAGTCATCTGTCTAAGAGATGGGGAAGCCACGCATACCGCAGTGCAGGATATGGCAGGCGGGGCGTAGGTTTTCCCTGGGAAGGGTGCCTAGGTTGGTGGTAGGGGCATTGTATGGCCGCCCACCGGCAGGCACTGGATTTCCTTACTTGAGTCCGTATGGACAATGTCCCCTTTGGCCGCACGCTTGGCGCTGGACAAAGGGGATACGTTATGGTTTGGGGAGACTGTCAAAGATATATCGAGACCTCCCCTGAGTTAATGGTTGATTGAGTTATGGTTGATACTGGACCCAGATCACAATAGGCGATGTCACCCCCTCACCTATTCAGTCAGTTGTATTTGGCTGAATAAAGGGTGTGGCCATATATCAAATAATGGTGTCCTGTCTTGTTTGGGGGGAGTGTGTCGACAACTGCAACATGGAGACAAAACAGTTATTACACTTTAACATGTTTTTAAGCACCAAATAAAGAACAACATCTAACCATTATTTAAGTAGGCTGCATCTTTTACAGTGCAGTGTCTAAAGGCTGAATGTGTCATTATTCTAATAAGAGCACTTATGTTTTCCAATGTAACTGCAGCCCAAGATGAAGTTCTATCCTTGTAGGTAATAACCTTTCAACAAAAGGTTTTTCCATAGAAGAGCACAGTAATTTGTAGTTCTGTTTGTGTAAACGTTACTATAATTATCTCTAGAGACCATGAAAGTCAAAGGGGTTTTGCAAATTCTACTTCATTATTTTTTTCTGATTTAAAAAAAATAATATTTTAATAATAGCTAAATAGTGGGTGTAATATTATGCATTATTATTTTCCTTGCTAAATGGATGTGCACATATGCAAATAAAACAATGTTAGAACAGTCATCTAAGATGGCTGAGCACATTAATGGTTTGCAAAGCCCTGGTAAGTGGCTTGTTGCTTCTCTGTAGAATTGGCCACTGCCACAGCAAAGAGGGCTCTCTAGCTAGCACATGTTCCTCTGGTCTATAGACCAGGTGTGCAACCACACAACCTGCAGATGGCCCAATCCCCATGCAGCCCTGTGGCGGGCATATGCTGCTGCCACACTGTGGGGCCAGCACGGGAAGCTGGGGAGACGGCTGCCCCCCACAGGACAGGGTGGGCCAAGGCGTCAGCCACACAAGTGGGTGCCTGCCCCTGCTCCCATCTCTCTCCGCTGGCCCTACCAAAATCCTGCCTCCAGGCATGATGAGGCCTTGTGTGATGAGCAACAGCACCAGCTGCTCAAAGCCCCACCATGGAGCTCACTGTGTAATAGGGCAGGAGCCTGGGCACACAGACTACCACACCTTAGGTAGTGTCATGTAGCAGCCAGCTACTCGCTTCACCATGCGTCAGGGATTAGGAGGGACATATCTGGTGGCCGTGCCTTGTGTGGGCCAGTTGTCCAGAGTGGGTTAAGGCTGCCCAAGGCTGCATTCGCACCTGCGGCGGTGATGGCGGCAGCGAGAGGGGCGAGGAACACGCGGCACAGCAGAGGAGCCGGTGACTGGGAAAAGAGCCTGTGCGAATGGGGATCTACTGCGACTTCTCTCGCGCATGTCAGGGCAGGATTTTGCACCCTGGCATGTGCGAGAGAAGCTGCGGCAGATCCCCATTCGCACCAGCTCTTTTGCCGGCCGCCGGCTCCTCTGCGCTGCCGTGTCTCCCTCATCCCTCCCACTGCCACCACTGCCACCACAGGTGAGAATGCATCCCAAGGCGTGGTAGCCTGCCCAAGGCAACTCATGTGGCTGCAACCTTGGTCTCCTCATGCACATGTAGGTGGTACAGAAATGACAGGTGTAACTTGCATTGGGTGTTATGAAGTTTGTTTAGTTTATTACGGCTCTTAGAGCCAAAAGAATATATAAATATAATACATAAATACATAATACATAATTTAAATTTTACAATACTATTTAAAATAAATTCATCCAAAAGAATCAGTAAAAATAAAAATAACATAGTAAGAGAAATCAACGGGCAAACAACTTTAATAATCAGAGCACACCATACTGAAAATAAAGTAATTCTTAGCCTTCAGCATTTGGGATCAATCAAGTAGGGTAGTCTTAATACAAAATATATTCTGGCTATGACATTGGATAGATTATTAATCAAATGAAGTAGTCAAATACAAAATGTACTCTAATTATACCATTGTACCATTTGTTATGAATGAAGGGTCAGAGTGGAAATAGAGATCCATAATGTGGTGCTGGACTTAGCCAAAGAAATGGAACAGTATATGGGGGGAAACCCTTTTCCCAGTAACATCATCCTCAGCTGACAGAAGCCTGAAGATCCTATTTATATTGAGTCAATGGTGTGTGATTAAATTATAGCTCATGAAAGGAGGGTAAAAAAGTCATAATGACCAGGACTGGTTGCTCACAATCCAGGAAGCACTGTGAGGGTTGTAAAGAAATGGGGTTTTGTTGGCTACTTATGAGTCTTCAAAGATACAGGGAGGCCCCATGAACTTTCCAATGAGCTTCATAAGGCTGTATGCAGAACAGCTATATTACAAAGGTGGCGCCAGATTCTTGTGCACTAGTGCCTACTTTCTACAAAAGCTTCCTGTCATAAAATCCACAGAAAAGGAGGGAAAATGCTCCTTGCTGTCCAGTCACTCTCAGGTTTCTTGCTGTTCTCGAACCCTGCTCCTACAGCGCTCTGTTAATGAGGAGATAGCGTAACCTCATTCCAGCTCTTCAGGGAAAGCAAGGTAAAAGAAATAACCCATTTGGGAAATAGAGAAGAGAGTGATTCACTAGGAAGTGAACCAGAACTGAGCTCAGTACTATTGCCACTTGCACTGGGGGTAAAGCAAGAGTGGTTCACATCACATGCACAGTCCAAATTCCCAGCAGCACTGCTATAGCGCTATTGTCTGTCATCATTTCCGTCACAAATCATGTATCTTGGTGATTTATAGCTAAGTCATACAAATAAAATTGCTTTGGGCTAAATATTTGACACCAAAGTTTCAGCTGAGGTGCGAGTTATTTTTATAAGTCCTCCAAAAGATTGATTCACTCATTTTAGGTATGTGGAAAACAAATTTTATTGACTCGGAAAGCTTCCGTGAGTGTGTGTAATTTTAGAAAAGCTAGTGTAGGAACTTAAGTACAATTAAGCAAGCAACTTAAGAGACTTAAGAGACTTCAAATTCTGTCTCTCCACCCTTACTTCTGCTATCTCCCTTGCTAGACAACACTACTATGCCTCCCGCATTGAGTCCTGTTCTTGGGACCCTCGCCGCCTGTTCTCTACCTTTGACTCCCTCCTCAAGCCTCCCTGTCCTCCCCCTCCTTCTTCCCTTTCTGCTCAGGATCTTGCCTCCTTCTTC
>QEPC01006430.1:5304000-5320376 GCA_003113815.1 Sphenodon punctatus | reverse complement strand
TCTCGGTGCCATAGCCGGGGCGGAACCCAGATTGAAAAGGGTCAAGGAGCCCGATGTTATCCAGATGAACCTGGAGCTGGAGCGCCACTGCCCGCTCAATAACCTTCCCTAAAAAGGGAAGGTTAGAGACAGGTCGGTAGCTGGCGAGCGCATCTACGTCCAATGATGGTTTCTTCAGCAGGGGGCACACCACAGCCTCTTTAAGGCAGGGCGGCAACCCCTGCTGAAAGGACGCATTCACTACCCTCGCCAGCACCGTCCCGAATGTCTCCCCGGAAGCTTTTATTAACCAGGACGGGCACGGATCCAGTTCACAACACGTGGCCCTCACAGACCCCAGGACATCCACCACATCGGCCGGCGTCACTTCCCGAAACTCTCCCCATAAAGATGGACCAAACGGGCCCTCCGCCCCCCCGTGCTCCTCCCCTACTGCCATCAACCCAGCGTCAAAGTCGGGGTGTCCAAGCTGGTCCTGTTGAGCCTCCTGCCTGCCCCCCCTCCCAGTGGCAACAGTAACAGCCGGGGCTGGGGGAGGGAGGAGCAGGTTGGTTTTCACCACCGGGCATGGCCTTGCTGGCCACGGGGAATCCTTGGGGGCCCCCTGGCTACCTTGGGTCCCCGTTCCTGGCTCAGGCTTTAGCTGGACGGCCCGGCTGCCCCCATGCGGGGCTGGACTGGGGAACCCCTTTCTTCTCCCAGGGGCCATACCTGCATCAGCAGCCGGGAGCACAACAAGGGACAGTGGTACCGGCAGTCTATAATCCATGTGAGGCAGGGACCCACCCATGGGGGATGGACAGCGGGGGTAGCCCCCCCAGGCTGTGCCTATAGCCGCAGAGACAGCAGCAATAACCTCCCACCAGATGGGGGCTGTTGGAAAACTCCATTTGGTGTGGTGGAATGGGACTTGAGTCCCAGTGACCACCCCTCCTTCCCCTTTATCTGGGGCCAGCGGCGGGTCAGGACCATCAGGGACATGGCATGTGCCAGGATGGGTGCTGTGCCCCTGGCGGGACAGGCTCTCCAGGTCTCCTCCCCGTCGGCCATGGTTCCCTGACTACAAAGCAATTGGGCGGCCGCCGCCCAGCTTCCCAAGGGTAGTCTGTGGAGCGCCCTCCAGTGGGTGGGGGGTATTCAATGGTATCTGCCCCGATCAGTGGCCACCTACTCCCGGCAACCAGAGAGAGAATCTGGAGGAGGGAGTACATTGACATTTTTGCCCTATTGTTCAGCGACCCCATAGTGGACACGGCTGAACAGGACAATAACCATTTTAGGGAACGTTATTGAGCGGGCGGTGGCAATCCAGCTCCAGGAGCATCTAGACAGCATAGGTTTCCTAGACCCTTTTCAATCAAGGTTCTGTCCTGGCTATGGCACTGAGACAGCGTTGGCGGCCTTGGTCAACGATCTCCACTGGGAGATGGCCGCAGGATGTTCTACATTTCTTATCTTGCTAGATCTCTTGGCTGCTTTTGATACTGTGGACCATGGACTGCTGTTGAGATGGCTGCGTGACCTGGGGGGGTCTGGACGGGACTGTTCTTGAATGGTTCCACTCTTCCTCTTGGGGAGAAGCCAGCGGATGGTGTTGGGATCTGAAACATCTTGCCCCCATGCCTTGTCCTGTGGCATTCCGCAGGGTTCCATCCTGTCTCCATTACTATTTAATATATATATATGCAGCCCTTGGGGGATGTTGTGAGAGGGTTCGGGCTGCGATGTCACCAATATGCTGATGATACTCAGCTGTACCTCCCTTTTTCAGCTGATCCAGACCCTGCTGTCTCGTTGCTATCCCAGGGTTTGGAGGCCATGGCGGAGTGGATGTGGCAGAGCAGACTGAAGCTCAACCCCAATAAAACAGAGGTGATGGTGGTGGGGAGAGCGAGGGAGATGTCAGCACCCCTGATTGGGGGGGTTCGCCCTCCTATAGCTCAGCAGGTTCGGAGTCTGGGGGTGATATTGGACTCAGATCTCCACCTGGATTGACAGGTGGAGGTGGTGGCAAGGGTCGCCTTCCGCCAGTTACATCTGGTGTGGAGGCTGTGTCCATACGTCTCTGGGTCAGACCTGGCCTCCCTCATCCATGCCTTCATCACCTTGAGGCTGGACTACTGCAATGCGCTTTAAGTGGGGCTGCCCTTGTTCCTGGTCCAGAGGCTACAGCTAGTGCAGAATGCGGCGGCCCGGCTCCTGATAGGGACGGATCGTTGGGAGCATATAATATCTGTGCTCCAGACTCTGCACTGGTTGCCAATAGCGTGCCAAACCAGGTTCAAGGTATTGGTATTAATCTATAAGGCCCTTCATGGTCTTGGCTCCTTGTATCTCAGGGACCGCCTCTCCCTCCATGCTCCAGAGCGGCTCCTTCGGTCTGCTGGGGGTGCCTTCTTGGAGGTCCGCCGTGTCAAGTGGGGGGCCACAATGGAGAGGGCATTCTCGGTGGCTGGGCTGCGTCTTTGGAATTCCCTCCTGGAGGAAGCTCGCCTGGCCGCAAGCCTTTTAACATTCCAACGGGCTTGTAAAACCTGGCTGTTCGCCCAGGCCTTTGGGGAGGGGGACGGAGGGGGGGTTAGGGTTTTTACTCTTCCCTACCCTTATTTCTATTTTTATTTATTTTTATGAACCCTGTTTTGAGGTTTTAAATTGTGTGTTGTTTTTAAAAACTGTTTTATTTTTATGAATGTTTTTATTGAACTGTACATCGTCCCGGGATGCCGTAGGCATATGGGGTGACTAATAAATGTTTAAAATAAATAAATAAATAAAATAAAATAAGGAGAAAGGAGAATTGGTTACCTACCTTTGTGAATTCCTTTCTCTCTTACTCTCCTGATCCTCCTCCGCTGGGTAGCTCTGCTGATGGCCGATAGGAGGCAGATGACTCATTTCTTTTGTGCGCATGCGCGCCAGGAGCTACCCGGTTCCTCAGTCCATAATATAGCCGAGTGCCCCTGTAATCAGTATCACCTGGAAAAACATAACTTCAGCAGAAAAACTGTAATACGTTAAGAACAAAACATCAACAATTAGTTGAACTGGGACCGAACTTGGTCAAGTTACAAAACAGTTGTATAAGTGAGATGCTGAGTGCTGTACGGCAGGGAGGGTCGGAGGAGGATCAGGAGAGTAAGAGAGAAAGGAATTCACGAAGGTAGGTAACCAATTCTCCTTTCTCCTCTTACCTCCTTCTCCTCCTCCGCTGGGATGTACCAGAGCCAAATCCCTCCTCTACGGGTGGGAGCCGACAGCACTGGGAGCCTCCAGTACTGCCTGCAGTACCCGCCTGCCAAAGGCAGCCTCAGCTGATTGAAAAACATTGATCTTGTAATGCCTTATGAAGGTATGTGGGGACGCCCAGGTTGCGGCTCTACAAATCTCCTCGTAGGAGGCTTGTGCCTTAAAGGCGTACGAGGTGGCCGCACTGCGAACTGAGTGGGCCCAGATCTGTAAGGGGGGAATCCTCCCGCCGGCCTTGTAGGCTTCAATAATGGCTTGTTTTACCCATTTAGACAACAAGGTTTTAGATGCCTTGAGACCCTGAAGAGCTGGTCGAGTGTTAACAAAAAGGGCCGTGGATTTACGAAAGGACTGAGTCCTGGACAAATAAATTTTTAGCGCTCGTCTGACATCTAGCTTGTGCCAGACCTTTTCCTTTTGGTGAACAGGATTGGGGCAAAAAGAAGGGAGCACCAACTCCTGGGCCCTGTGAAAATACGAATTTACCTTCGGGATGAAGGCCGGGTCCAACCTAAGTACGACCGAATCTGGTCGAAAAATGCAAAAATTGTCCTCCATGGACAGTGCACTCAGCTCCGAAACTCTTCGAGCTGACGTGACTGCCACCAAGAAGACTGTTTTTAGTGTCAGAAGATATAAGGATATATGTTTCAATGGCTCAAAAGGAGGTTTTGTCAGAGCCTCTAAGACCAAATTAAGATTCCAGGAAGGTACCCGGTGAATAACAGGAGGGGACAGAAGCCTGGCCGCTCGGATGAACCTTCGAACATGAGCGTGCGTGGAAATAGGTCTACCAGTTTCAGCTCTTAAAACGGCATCAAGGGCAGCCGCCTGCCTAGCTAAGGTATTTGCCCTGAGACCCTTGTCTAGACCCTGCTGTAAAAACTCTAAGACTTGAGGCACTCGTGCCCGTCTAGGGTCCAAGTCTTTTCGCCTTGACCAGTGAGCAAAGGTTTTCCAAGTACTTTGGTACGACCTCCTGGTGGCTGGTTTTCTAGAGCTTTGGAGGGTATCCAGAACTGGTTCCGAATAACCCCTTCGTCTTAGTGCAGCGCGTTCAATCGCCAGGCTGTCAACTGTAGAGTCTGGACGTCTGGGCAGGAAATGGGACCCTGACGAAGAAGGTCTGACCGCAGCGGAAGTTTCCTGTACTGGCCTTGACTCAGTTGAATGAGCTCCGAGAACCAGGGTCTCCGGGGCCACCAGGGAGCGATCAGGATTAGGAGCGCTCTCTCCCTGCGCGCTTTTGCGACAGTGCGTAGAAGCAGTGGAAACGGAGGGAAGGCATAGAGTAGCCCCTGCGGCCAGGGCTGGTTCAGGGCGTCGATTGCCTCCGCCTGCTGGCATGGATCCCGTGTCATGAAGCGGGGCAGCTGAGTGTTGTTCCTCGATGCAAACAGGTCGATGACAGGAACTCCGAACCAGCCCACAATGCTCTGGAACACTGCCTTGTTGAGCATCCACTCGTGAGGCTGCAATACCTGGCGACTGAGCCAGTCTGCGGTGATGTTGTCTTGGCCCCTGATGTGGAGTGCTTTCAGGGAAAGAACATGGGATTGGGCCCATCGGAATAGACGTGTTGCTTCCCGATGGAGTTGGGGCGACCTGGATCCGCCCTGATGGTTGATATATGCCTTGGCTGTGGTGTTGTCTGTGTAAATGAGTAGGTGACGATTGGTCCCGGAGGGGAAGATGTGTTGAAGGGCCAGGCGAGCGGCCTTCAGCTCCAGGAAGTTTATTGGTTGTTTCGCATCCTGGGGGGACCACAGTCCTTGCACCGAGCGTGTCGCCGTGTGCGCCCCCCAGCCTGTCAAGCTGGCGTCTGTCGTGATTATGTCCCTCGGGGGGTCTGTGAGGGGGACCCCTTGCAGGAAGTGTGCGGGCTCTAACCACCAGGACATTGAGTTTTTTAGGTGTCCTGGTATGAGTACCCAGGGATTCAGCCCGCTCGTGAGCTCTCGCTGCAAAGGAGCTAGCAGCTTCTGCAAGTGACGAAGGTGGAACCTGCCCCATGTCACCTGGGCAGTGCAGGAGACTAGCAGGCCCAGGAGTGAAGCGAGTGACTTGAGTCTGAGGCGACGTGCTGATCTGAGGGTTGCCACCAGCTTCCTTATCCTCCGTGCCCTGTCTGGTGGCACGAACGCGCGGTCGGAGGTGGTATCGATGACTACACCCAGATGTTGAAGTGTTCGTGTCGGAGTCAGATGGCTTTTCTCCAAGTTGACGAGAAACCCGTGCTGTTCCAGATAGAGGATAGTCCTGTTGAGATCCTCTATGGTCTTCTCCGGTGACTGGGCTCGGATCAGGAGATCGTCTAAGTAAGGATGGATGTGAATGCCCTCCATCCTGAGGTTCGCCACCAGGGGGATCAGCACCTTGGTGAAAGTCCTGGGGGCTGATGCCAGTCCGAAAGGAAGGACTCGAAACTGCCAATGTTGGTGGTCGTAGGCGAAGCGTAGCCACTTCCGGGAGGTCGATCTGATCGGGATGTGGAGGTAAGCGTCCTGTAGATCCAGGGATACCATCCAGTCGAGTTTGTGAATGCTGTGACAAATGGAGGTTACTGTCTCCATTTTGAACCTTTTCTTTGTCACATGCTGATTTAGTGCCTTCAGGTCCAATACTGCTCTCCAGGTCCCGGTCTTCTTTGCCACGAGGAAAAGAATGGAGTACATTCCCAAGAACAGTTGGGTCAGCGGCACCTGTTCTATTGCTCTGGAGTTGTGTAGTCTCTTGATTTCGCTTTTCATTGCGTGATGTTTTCCTGGATCCCTTGAAGCGGGGGAGACCAGAAATCTGCTTGGAGGGGGGGAGTCGAATTCGACAGCGTATCCCTGTTCCACGCAGGATAGGACCCAGGCGTCTGAAACCGAGAGAGCCCAAACCTCGTGGAAGAGTTGGATCCTGCCCCCGACCTGCTGGGCGGAGTAGTCAGGAGTCCTGCCTGGGTTGAGTGGCAGGGGGGCCTCTAGATCTGCGCCTGTCATACCTGCCCGAGCGGAAGCCCCTACCTCTGCCCCGGAAGGCAAAGTTGGTAGTATACGCCCTCTGTGACGGTGCTTGGAATCTTCTGTACGGGGCTGAGAAGCCCCTGAAGCGAAAGGGCTGCTGTCTAAAGGAACCCCTTTTACTGGACAATTGTTGGAGGGTCTTAGTCTTATCCTTACTGGACGCCTCCTCCAAGACCTTCTCCAGGCACACACCAAACAATTTTGAGCCTTTGTATGGGGAGGCAGTAAGTAAGTTCTTTGCGGTGACATCCCCATCCCAGGAGCGTAGCCAGAGCCTACGCCTAGCGGCCACATTGTTGGCTACGGATCTGGCTGACCATGTTAAGTTATCAGTGGTCGCGTCTGCTAAAAAGGCGGCCGCCATGTGTACCCTGGAATTTAGGCGTTGAGCCTTACCCTCTGAAATTTCTGGGTCTTGGAGCTCCTGGAGCCAAGCGAGCATGGCTCTTGAAACATAGGAGGACGCTATTCCTATCTTCAGGGCCGCCGAAGTGGTTTCGGAAGCCTTCTTCAGGGCAGTATCCACCGCCCTATCCGTAGCGTCCCGGGGGTGGCAATCCCCCTCAGTGGGGAACACCGTGTGTCTAGCTAGGGAAGCAGCCCCTGCGTCCACTTTAGGTGAACGGAACAATGGGGCCTTCCTCCTGGAGAACGAGTAAAGGGAATCCTGAGCCCTATTCATTTTAAAACTCTTATCAGGCTGCTTCCACTCTTGCAGTACCAGCCTCTCAAAAGCCTTGTCTAAGGGGAGGCCCTGGTCTCTGCCATGAACTGATGGAATGTATTGGCGTGTGTCCTCTTCCTGTGAGTCAGAGGAGTCCCGCTTAGGAGGTTTCTCCTGTAACTGCAGAGTTTTTATCACCTGAGAGATAAGTTCATTCCTGTACTGACCAGGAAATTGCCTCTCTGTATCGGTGGACTCTGTAGTTTGTTCGACCCATTCGCCCTCCTCTAAATCTGATTGAGTGTGCTCGGAAGCCGAGGAATGGACTGACTCGGTCTGTCGATGCTCGGAAAGGGCCTGGTTCAGATCAACATGCTGGCCCTCTTGGTCACTTTCGGCTGAGGACTGAATGGAGTGACGAGTGTCAACTGAGGGGCGTCTAGGTCTCTTAGTGCCAGAGGTCCCTGCCTTGGACTTAGGCAGAGGCTTTGGCTGCCGCTTCCTACTTGGTTTGGGCAATTTCCCCAGGGTAGCCAAGATCTCTCCAATAGATTTCTCTATGGAGGCTAGGCGTACTTGCGTGTCTTGTTCCTGGGAGGGGGCTGCCACTGGAGGGGGGGTGGCCCCGCGGGGGGGCTGTCCCGTGCTCATGGCCTGTTTAAAGAGAGAAAAAAAGAAAAATCAGGCACGTGAGGGTTAACTCCCCACTGGAGGGAGCCCAGACTAGCTGTCTCCTCTCTGTCCTCTTCCTGGAAGAGGAGGAGCCAAGAGAGGCTGTTGCTGGGGAGAAGACAAGCAGCGCTGCCTCTGCCCAGCAGGGGGCCGGCACGTGCTGTTGCTAGGCGAGATGTCTGCCCCTGTAGCAAATATTAGGCCACACAGTATGCTGGGGAGAAGACCAGCAGCACAGCCTCTGCCTTGCAGGGGGCCGGCACATGTTGTTGCGAGGGAGAAAAAACCCCTCGTGTGATCCGGCCTGGCCTCCTTGTAAAGAAGGGACCCTCGAGATAAAATAATGGCTGGGGAGACTCCGAGGCCCAGCAGCGCTGTCCCCGAGTTCCCTGCCTAGGGCTTATTGCATAAACAGCCGCGGCGGCCCCACCTGCTCTCGGGCGTGGTGCGCCACCCCGGAGCTAATTCATTTTCATTTCGCCCTTTTTTTCTTTTAGTTTTTATTTGCCCCCGGTTTTCGCGGGTGCGGCCATGCCGCCCCGGAGTTACCGCTGCTTACATTTCAGGCTCCCAGTCATTGGGAGTAAATTATGGCCCCAGAGCTCTCGGGCGCGGCGCGCCACCCCGGAGCTGAACCTGCGGCAGGCGGAGGAGGAGGGGGGGGAGGGGGGAGAAGAGGTTTCTCCAACTGCCCCTATTCCCTCACCTGCCAAGCAGTAACTCTGAGTCCCTTTACTTTAATTTTTCGTTGTCCTTCTTCAGAGCCTTCGAGCTCCCGTGGAACGCGTCCTACCGGCCGAGGCAGATGACAAGACTGGGGGACCGGGTAGCTCCTGGCGCGCATGCGCACAAAAGAAATGAGTCATCTGCCTCCTATCGGCCATCAGCAGAGCTACCCAGCGGAGGAGGAGAAGGAGGTAAGAGGAGAAGGACCGTTTGTGGTTAAAGTTCAAGTACTGGACCCATATCGCACTACGCGATTACCCCCACCTGATTTTAATTGTAATTGGTTAAATGAAGAATGTGGCCGTTAAAATCCCAGTAATTGTGTCCTGTCTCCTTCGGTGCGTCAGCAACTGCGATGTTCAGTATGAAGAAAAGGTTTGCATGAGCTACTACAAAGAAGTAGAAAAGCAGGCTCCTAAAACCAGATACTTCCAGGAACAAGCATGATCGGCGTTAGCCAATTCATTTTCGGAAAAATGGAGAAGAGAGCTATCTGATGGACAGAAGGCCACTTGACTGGGGACAGGAGGCCTGGAAATTACACCACCCACTCTGCCTGCACTGTTCCTCCTCTGCCTCATGACTTCTGCAGTGAACTTGCATTGTATTCTGCAAGAATGCAGGAACTTGTTTTTACTGAATTTTTTGAAGTTGCCACCATAAAGGCTTCAAAACTGTCAGCATTCTTGCAGGCTGTCAGAAGCACGAGTTGAGGTAGTACACTGTGGCGACTGCGATGGCACCATGCACATGTTGAATTTTTGGCCAAAAGCTGGAGGACCAGTGGCTGGGAAGGTGTGGGCAGGAGCTGGAGGTGTGGGCAGGAGCTGGGATCGATGTCCCAGAAAGTCCTAGCAAATCCTGGAAAGTCCACTTCTGAGATGGGTTTTTTTCCAACCATCCAGGCTCCCCTTGGGGGCCCAGGTAACACATTGGGTGCCTGATGGGGTGCCCTAAAACGCAGGCATTACAGTACCTGCAAGTATCAATTGAAGCACTCGCTGCACCCCTACTCTGGACCCTATCCTGCACTGACTCTCCTGGACCCTGAGCCCCAGCAGTCCATGACAGTAGTTGGTGAGATGATGCAAGCATTTGGGTCACACAGGTCCCTTCCTCAGGCATGTAACAAGGTATGTTACAAGTTACCAGCCTGTGCAGCAGGCACTGTATGAAAGTGGGGAAATCTCCGCTCCTTAGCAGATGGTCAGCTAAGTGTGTTTACATCTTAAGAATTTCAATGTATTACATGCCTGAGGAAGGTCCCTGTGTGGTCTGAAAGCTTGCATAATCTCGCCAACTGCAGTTGGTTCAATACACGATATTACCAAAACTACTTTGTTTCCATCTTTAATGTCTGCCTGAACAGTTTGGGCTTTTTTATTTTTGTTTCTTTTCTTTGGTTTGTTGTTTGTTGTTTTTTTTTTTTTTTTTTTTTAAAACTGATGCCTGCAGAACTAAACAAAGCCAGGAAGGGATAACTGATATCCTCCTGGCTTCTAGCTTTTCCCTCCTCCCATGACATGAGTCTGTATAAAAACCAGCGAAAAAGAAAGAGAAGGAGAGAAAGAGGGGAAAAGTTCAAGTGACGAAATAAGGTTCCTAAAGTCTTGAAGGTATTAAGTCATATGGAGGTCAGCCTTCCCTATCTCTGGCCCTTTTTACATGAGACACTCCCACGCTTGTCCACCCACAGAACACGAGGGGGAACATCTTGTGTGAAAGTGAGGATGAGTGGGTGTGTGCTCCTGCAACCCACACATCCCCACCCCACCCCCACGCACGGAGCAATTGGCAGAAATGCACATTGTTCCATGCATAGGGATGTGTGAGGGATGGGTGCGTGTCTATGTACACCCGCACCCATGCGCTGCCATGGACCCAGCCTCCCCCCAGTTTAAAAAGGGCCTATGTCATTCTAACTTTATGCAGCCCCCCAAATGTCTGGATTTCATTTGGCATGCCACTGGCACTTATTGGCCAAAGCATGGCTTATACGTGATGACTATTTTAGGCAAAGGCCGAACTAGGGAATAAGACAGGCTGGTTATACATCTGTGGCTGGAAATAACAATACTGTACAGGCAGTTGGCATTTCAGGATATGATTAGTGAATTTTCCACCTCAAACTAGGCAGCAGCTGCCCAGAAAGGCAAATATTTACTGTTCAGCTAAGGCCAATATCAGTGGCAAGGAAACTAACGTTTTAAGCATGGATACTAAATGTTGCTATGGTTTTTTGTACTCTATTATTACATGCAAGAAAATCAGGTGACCTCACATAGCGGGTATTGTTACATTTAGATAAACATATTTATGGTGGTTTGTTGACCTAGACAAATTTGATTCACAAAAAAATAAGAGATATTGATTTTAAAAACTACATTGGCTTCAGCTATATTTGTGATTTATTTGTGTTCGGTTTCCAAAAATAATCTAGCAAATCTTGCTTGGAACAGTGGTTATTTGCTAGCAAGAATGTTAGTGGAACCATTTAATTTTATGCATATATTGCAACGTATCTGCAAACACACACACTCAAAGCATGATGCTACAATTTATATTAATCTAATAGTGAAACTGAAAATTGCCATGGGCCAGATCTTAGCTAGCTCCATTAACTTCACTGGAGCCATGCCAGTCTAGATCAGATGAAGATCTGGCCTTCTATGATTTAGGTGACTAACCAAGCAGATTGGAGTTAATTCCTGAATACCTCCAACAAACTGCTGATAAACAAACTGCAAACCAAAAAGAGTTGCATTTTTTTGTTGTTCATTAATTTCAAAGAATGAACAGATTTCAAAACAATGCAATTGTCTCGTGGGCAAATTCACTAACAGAAACGCAACAAAACTTGTTGAATAATTTATTCATTATGAATTACTAGACTGGCTCTATAAAAAGCAACAACTCCATTGAGAGCAGAAAGAATAATAGCTGCTACGATAAAAGCTGTATTAATTTACTATAGCTTTTTAACACTACTTTGATTGCATTTAAAATGGTGAAGAGTGAATAGTAAAGAGCAGCTAACTGTCAGCTTGGTGGGTGAGGTCGTCTACAGATGAGGAACAGAACAGGGAGTGACAGTTCAAGTTCCCGCTACTACTCTGCAAATTGCATAGACGGCACACCTCGATAAGATCCTGGCCTATCATCCTTCTACTGACATTAGATTGAGGGAAGGATCCTCTGGCTTTCTAGAATCAGCATTAACACTCACTGACAGCCTAAGAGCTATTGAAATGAATGGGACTCACACCAGTATTAAAGACTAGCACAAGTGCTAAACAGCCAGAAGATCCATACAATCATACAATCACAGACCTGGAAAGGACCATGAGGGCCATGGTGCTAGATCTGCCATACCTAAAGCAGCCCAAAGATAGGCTCATCCAGCCTCTTCTTAAAAACCTCAAAGGCTGGAGAATCCACAGCACTAGGTAACCTGCTTCTTTGCCTGACTTTCCCTATAGTCTCCATCACTGTCTTGTCCTGCCTAGACCTGCAACTGTGCACCTGAAGACTGGGGCATCCTCAACAAATCAGGGGTGGCCAAATTGACCAAGTCTCTTTTGGGCACTATCGATGCCCAAGCAGGACCCAACAGGCTGCTGCTCAATTGCGTCAGATGGCCTTTGAAAGTGACAAGACCCAGCCTGACCGCAGCAGCAGAAGCTGGGTCCTGTCACCTTGAAAGGCTGCTTCCGCTTGCTCCCAGCATCTCTCAGCTGAGAGGTGCTTGGGGGGGGGGGGGGGAAGGGGGGNGGCTGGGCTCTGTAGTGCTCCCGACTGGGGATTATCAGTCTTAAAGGGTACTGCTCACATTTTTGGGCATAGGGGACCTGATTGGTCCTCAGGTAGCCCGTTGGGTGTCTGATGGGGTGCCCAAAAAGGTAGGGATTATCCAATGGGTACTAATTTTAGTAACAAACATGATGTTGGTCAAACAATCCTCTCCCTCCCAGGGACCCAAGTCCACTGAATAACAACAAGTCAAAGGGAAGAGAGAAAATAAAGGACAAAGTCCAGTTCAAATGTATAAATAAGGGGACACCTTATTTGTATATTCAGTTGGACTTTGTCCTTTATTTTCTCTCTTCCATTTGACTTGTTGGTATTAATTTTAGTCTCTGCCCTCCACAGCAATAGAGAACAATTGTTCCCAGTCATTTTTATGGCCACTTTTCATAAATTTAAATACTGTTATCGCTCTTAGTCTTCTTTTCTTCAAGCGAAACATTCCTAGCTATTTCAACCTTTCCTCATTTGATTTGTGTTTTAAACACTTTATCATCTTGCTTCTATCCTATAGCCAGGACAATCCTTCTCCTTAAAAATTCTGAAGAATTATTTGGGGACTCTTCTTATGTGATGCATTTTCACTTATTAGTACAAAATGATGTTGGACTAAAGCTAGAGAACCTAAAAAGTCTTCACATGAAGATTGTGTTCAGAGGGAAACATGCCATTATTAACTGTGAAAATTTTGAAAAAGACTTAGCACTTCCCCTATTGATCCTTGAACGATTCTAGAATGTTTTAAAAAACATTTTTGAAGTCTCCACAGCTCCAAAAGGATGTTTTAGAGATGACTAGACTGTCACACACAAACGCTAACTAATTTGCCAAAGGTCAAACAGCAAATAAGAAATAGCTCCCGAATGTCTTGACTCTCTGTCCCTGACTGGGGGCAGAGAACGGGAGGAGGAAGTGTCTAAGGCCATGCTTTGTCTGATACATGGAACTTGCTGTACTTTTAACAGGTAAAACAAATCTCTAGGCTTTTTACATTGCACAAAAAGTCATGAATTTTGTCAAGTATCTTCTCTTACATGAAATGATTATCATGGGGAAAAGAGAGAATAGGAACTTTCCTCATTTTACTCATAATACAGGAAACATGGGAACATTAAGATTTAATATCATCTCATCAGTAACACAGAATGCAGAGGAGAAGTCTGTAAGAGTTCTGGTCTGGTCTCCAATAGCTCTCAGTCACAAAAAAATAAGATTTTTTATTATGATTAAACATATTTTATTAAAGCCATCTCTGATTTTTTTCCCCACCTTGCTTCTTTTTTCTTATTACCTTTTTCATTTTCTTCCTTCCTATCTTCTTTCTTTTCCTTTGAGATCTCGGTGTTCCTCTTACTTCTGGTGCAAATGACATTTTGTTGCACTATTAATTCCTTTTTTTGTTTTTTTTTTGAAAAAAATCTTTTGCCTGTCTTTCCTTCTGCCCTTCATAGTTAATCTACTAGGTCAGTCAGGAAATAGAAAACACATGTCCTGATGATACTGTTCATTATAAAATGACACATGAACAGGACACCTCTTGTCTTTCAGCTCACACTGCCACAATGAGTATAAACTATGCTGTATGATATCACTTCGGATTTTTTTTAAAAAAGACAGAATATTTATTTATTTTATTTAATAAGCTTGTAGCCCTCCATATCCTGACTCCAGCAGCTCAGGTCAGTGAACAACCATTCATACAGAACATCAATAAAAATATTATAAAATAACAATTAAAATTAATCTAATAAAACCCTCCGGTGTACAGAAAAAATGAATAAATAACCCACCCACCCACCCCTAGACCCCCCAAGCCCTTCCCCTTCACCAAACACCTGGCGGGAGAGCCATGTCTTACGTTGATGCTGGAAGGCGAGAAGATTAGTTCTGAGATGGACACTCACCGGGAGAGAGTTCCATAGCTTTGGTGCAGCCGCCGAGAATGCCCGCCTGTCGGTGCCTACCAAATGGTAACGTGAAACCTCCAGGACGGAGCCCTCAGATGACCACAGGGGCCACCCTGGGGGCTGAGAAGTGAGGCGATCCCTACGATAGTTAGGGCTCAGGCCATTTAGGGCTTTTAGGTCAAACCCAGCCCCGGAAGGCAATAGGAAGCCAGTGCAGAGCCCCGGAGCACAGGTTGAATATGCTCCCAGCAACCCCTTCCTGTAAGCAAACGGACCGTGGCATTCTGCACTAGCTGCACTCTCCAGACCATCACCATAGGCAGCCCCACGTAGAGGGCATTACAGTAATCCAGCTTCAAGGTGACAAATGCATGGATGATGGTGGAGAGATAGGAGTCAGAGACATATGGATGGAGCTGTTGCACCAGATGTAATTGGCAAAAAAGCGGTCTTTGCTACAGCCGACACCTAGACATCCATGTGCAGCTGCTGATCCAGGAGCACCCCAAGGCTCCAAACATGAGATGAAAAAACTGGGCAGACCCTGTCAATGATAGGAAGTCCCCCCTCACCCAGATCTCAAACCCCACCAGTGAGCATCACCTCTGTCTTCTCAGGATTCAGCTTCAATCGACTAGTCCTCATCCAGTTCCCCACAGCTTCCAAGCACCAAGAAAGTGCTGAGACTGACTGGCCTGGGTCTGATGAAAAGGAGAGGTACAGCCAGGGACGGCCCATCTATAGGAACTCTGGGGGCACTGCCCTCCTTGGGCCCCCCTGCCCCTTTGCACCCCCAGCCACCACCACCCAAAAAAAAATTACTGGGGGCTGCCAATACCAGGAACTGTTGCTGCACTCTCTGACTCTAGTGCAACAGGCAGGCAGGATCTGTTAGTCAGTTTCAGGCGGAGTCGGTGAAGCCTGTTTGGCCCCACCCCCTGCCTGTGCTAGTGTGCTGGCCAGAGAGTCTCAGGAGGGAGGGGGAGTGTTCTGGAGCAGTGGGGCTCTTTTCACAGGAACCCACCAAAACATCATAGCCTGGGGGTGTACTCACAGCAGAGGCACTGGGTTCCATTGCAACTCTAGCATGTGGAATTTAATGGCCAGGGAGGGCTCCTTTGAAAGAGCCCCACCTAGACACTGGAGAGAAGGAAAAGGAGAGGGAGGAGCCAGGGAGCGTGAGGCCTGCTGTGCTGTCTGAGACTCAGTAACTCCTTGGCTTCTTAGAAAGTTCTTCTGACTAACTTCTGCTGCTTTTGGTAAGTGCTTGAGGGCCCATGGGGTGGGGAGATCTGAATGGACGTCTGGAGGGCCCTTATTCCTTGTCTTTTTAAAACTTTTGTGGTTTTGAGAGAATTAGAATTGCTCATTTGGCCCAAGGCCACAGGCTGGAGGGAAGGGAAGAGGGTGCATCCTCCATTTTGCGAGCTGGATGGGCCATGCTGCCCTTTTTGTCTTGCACAAAGTAGCCAATTCCCCCTACCCCCTGAATTTTGAATTTGAACTTTTTACAAGATTGGAGTTGCAAGGTTGGATCTCTGCTTCATCTGGTTGGTGAGTTCCTGAGGGGAAAGGGGGTTGATGTTGGGCAGTCTTATTTCTTGCATTTAAAAAAAATAAATCCAAAACCCCTCTGAGTGGTATGGGTTTGAGAGAATGAGAATTCTAAATTGGCCCACAGCCACAGGATGGAGGGAGGGGGGTGCATTCTCTATTTTGTTTGCTGGCTGGACCATGCTGCTCTTTTTGTCTTGTGAAAAGCAGCCAATTTGGGGTGTTTTTCCCTCCTTGCATTTTGAATTTGAACCTTTTACAAGCCTGGGGTTGCAAGGTTTCCTCCTGGATCCCTGTTTCTGTCTGAACTTGGGAACCTGAGAGAGTCTCAGGCAGCCTTGTTGTTGTTAGTTATTGTTACTTATTGTTAGGGCTACGTATTTTTCATGGGGGTCACGTATCTCATTAAAGATTGCTCCCTCCATGACTTTGTACCTTTTCCCCGTGACTGCCGTGAAAGCTCTCGATTTTTCCGTTCTGGACCTCTGCTTAGCAGCAGCAGCAGCAGCAGCAACAAGATATTGGCGATCGGATTAGGAGATAAAGCTGTCTGTAAACAAACAACTTTTCCCCACTGAGTGATCAGAAGGTTGTTGCCTTGTAAAGAAGGTTCTTCAAGATGGCTCGAAACATTCTCATAACTGGGTTGTGCATACTCACCATATTCAAATAATAGATCGCATGATGGTCTCAAACTCCTCTAATATAAAAAGCACTTTCCCCCTCAGAATTACAGTTCCTTCCAACCCTTTCTAGGAATATAAGAAAATGCCATGCGGGTCTGGAAGGAGG
>QEPC01006430.1:5282663-5303822 GCA_003113815.1 Sphenodon punctatus | reverse complement strand
CCCCCCCCCCCCCGCTTCAGGGAAATAGAATTTGTTTTTAAAATGTAGCTAATAAAGTTTTTTTAAAAGACCTATGATTTTCTGCAACTTCTTGATTTTTTTTTTCCATGACCAAGTCATGACTTTTTTTTAGAAATTTGCCGTGAAAAATATGTAGCCCTACTTATTGTTGGTTAAAACTGGACCCAGTTTATAAGGGAGCGGAGAAGTTCCCATCTCCTCATTTAAATCTGTATTTGGCAATAGAATTTGGCAATAGAGTGCAGCCGTTAAAACCCACTGCTGTGTCCTTGTTGCTTTCTGGGATGCAGTGACAAAGGGCAGCTTATTTCTGCACCTGGGCTAAGGCTGCAAGGTAGAAAAACTGGAAGAGAAGGAAGGCTGTGGGTGTTGTCTGGTGAGTTTGGAGAGAGGGCTCCAGGATCAAGAAAACCGGTTCTCTCAGACAGGATTTTGGAAGGCCTGCCTATTGGGCTGAGTGGAAGCCTGACCAGCCTGTCTGAGGAGCCAAAACACAGGGTTGCCATATATGCAAACCCTTAGAGGCCATTTATGAGATATACAGGTTACAGGGCTGCATTGGTTCTGATGCAGCCCTGAATCCTGTATATCTCATAAGTGCCCTCTAAGAATTTACATATATGGCAACCCTAAGCACAGACAGACGTTCCCTGGAGATCCACAGGTGTGAGTGAACCAGGATCCAGGGCTCGGAAGTGGGCTGCACTGTTTGGCGACCCAGGCTTACTGGGAGAAGCCCCTGATCAGAAGGCTGGCCGTAGGGGAGAGTGGAGGCCAGTATATAAACCATTCCCAGCAGTCTGGTCTTGCAATCTAAGAAGGACAAGGGTGAGGGGAAAACAAGGAGAGACAGACACAGTCCCAATTTTACAGATTTCTTTTACAGATGGGGAACTGAGGCTGTAAAATATAAATCTCCAAAGTTGGGGTGGCCCCGCCTACCACTGGGGTGGTCCCACCTACCGTTGGCCATGGCCATCTCTGTGATGGCCCCGCCCACTCCCCCACCAGTCTCATGACCCACCAGTCACCACTTGGTACAGCTGAGTATCATCAGCATATTGATGACAACAGCCCCCCACCAACGCACAACCTTCACCAGCAACTGCATATACACATTGAACAAGAGCGGGGACAGAATGGAACCCTGCGGGACCCCACACAGGAGACCCGAGGGAATAAGTATATTCCCCCAGGACTATCCACTGAGTTCTATCAGCCAGGAATGAACGGAACCATTACAAAACCATCCTGTTCATCCCTGCAAGGTCCCACAGGTGAGTCACCACCACCTCGTGGTTCACTGTGTCAAAAGCTGCCAAGAGATCAAGTAGAACCAGCAGGGTCAAACGTCCCTTATCCAGCTCCACTCATAGGTCATCAACCAAGGCCACAAGAGCAGTCTCAGTGCCATAACCTGGATGGAAGCCCGACTGTGAGGGATCCAGAAAACCAATGCGGTCTAGACACGCCTGCAACTGATGGCCACCACCCGTTCAATAACCTTCCCTAAAATACATCATTATAAGTAAATTTTACAGCTATAAATGCCAAAGTTCAAAGGAAAATAAGGATAAAGTCAACAACTTTTTACTTACAAGTATCTAAAGACTCATCTGAATCATCTGGACAATCGGGTTCTCCATCACACAGCCAGTTTTCAGACACACAAGTCACATGATCGTGGCAAAGAAACTCGCCTATATCACACAAATGTTGCTCTTCTGAAAATGAGAATTATTGGAAATGAAATGGTTAATGGATGAAAGCAAATAAAATGACAAATTGGCATGTTGATGAAATAGCAATTTAAAACGAATGCCCCAAAATAACCTGAAATTAGTTTTTTGTGAAACTTAGAGAAATAACAAAATTCTATTACATTTTATCTAGTTGCTGGCTTCAAATATGACAATCACAAAGATATTTGGTTTATTACATGGATTCAGCATATCAACAGTCATAATAAACAGACCATACTTCAGCATGTCTGAAAATAGCTTGTACGTAGAAATGAAAATTTGCATATAATGGCTTTATGGTATTGTAATATTTCCTTACTTTCTCATAAAACCTTCTAAAATTGTCATAAATCAGGTTTTATTTTCAGAAAAGGTCTTTAAAGATGATCATAGTTCCTGTTTTTATGGTTGAAATATCTGTATATAAGATTTGGTCACTTGACCCTAGACAAAAAAAAACCCATAACATTTCATTTTAGTTATAATAATACTCAAGGGGATATTATAAATATTATTGATGCGAATATTGTAACATAAAATAAATATGCCAGGGTTCTATAGTGCTTTAGAACCATTAAAGACCACATCTTCAAAAGAGTTCAGGGACTGATTTCCCAAAGAACTCAGGAGCTATTTAGGTACCAAAATAGATGGATTGACAAGTGACGAGCTCCAAGCATCTCCCATTGTTTAACATATGGCCGCATTGTCAGAGAAGCTCTGCATGTGGAAAAAATGAGAGCTGAACTCTTTAGCAGTCCTACACTATAAGTCCAATCCTTTAAAATGATTCTTGAATGGTTACAGGGGCAAATGCTAATACTTTTCCATTTGCTCCAGGATTATAACAACACATCAGCTTCTAGTATTTAATACCAGCATTTTTGTCATAACTATATGGTGTGAAACTGAATACAGGCAACTTCAAAATGGTGGCCCTATAAGCTTAATCCAGCATGCATGCGCAACCCAAATGTCCTTTGAATTCAACAGAAAAATCCTTACTTTGGCCCCAATCCAAACTCTGCATGCACATATACTGCACACATACAATGCACACCCTTGAGCAGATGGTGTGTGCATGACTCCTGTGTTATGTACCATGTGCAAACCATGGGTGTGAACAGATGGATGTGGAGGCTGCCTGCCCCAGAGCTGCTCTGGGGGTGCACCCCAACGTCTGCCTGCTTGCAGCCCTGCCTGGGTCCACTTTAGATGGACCTGGTGGTTTCCCCAGCCTGCAGTCGGCTGTGTCTCCCCCCCCCTCCCACCATAGAGTTGTGGGCAATCGCCTCGCACTCTAGGCTGGTGCCTGCAACTCTGTGGTGCTGTCAGGGGCAACAGCCAGCCAGGTGTGGAGCTGCAGTCTGGGTCTTCCCAGCAGATGAACAGCAATTCTGTCTCAGGCTGTTGTCATGGGTTTGAGTGACCCCCTCCTCCGTCGATACTCCACTTCCACATCTGGTGGTGAGGCGCTTCTAAACAGACAAGCCAGCTTGGGAGTGAAGTAGGCTGGCGCAGGCAGAATCGGGGCTGCAGTTCGTCTAAAAGCACCCTATCTGTGCATGCAGTGCACACTTAGTTGTTGCCCGCATGCTGCACATGGCATACATGTGACTTTGGATCAGTGCCTTTATCATTAACTGAATACCATAACCGCTTTGTGCAGTTAAATATATTAGTTTTACAGATATGTTAAATAACGTAGTTCTTCCCCACAGCAATTTAGTAGACAAATCCTACCTAGCTCTCCTCTCACACCACTGTAGATTGAGAAAGTAAATCCACAGCAACCACCCAGTACATGCTAAAAAAATTGTTTATCTACAGTCAAGCACTCAAATACAAATACCAAAAAATCCTGTGGAAGAGAAGACCTGTGATGTACAGCTCACCATGTTAAAAACTGCCGTTATAAAACAAAGGTATTCTATCAAAACGTTGGACCATATAATATCCAAATACTTCAGGAGGACTTGCTACAATTCAGAAAGGAGGACTTCTCCAACCTGCCACTCCACTCCCACACTAGAACATGTAGATGTCATGATCAAACAACTATGAACTGTACTCAATGGGGACCAGAGCCTGAGAGAAATCTATTCTGTACTCCCTCTTCTG
Source organism: Sphenodon punctatus (assembly GCA_003113815.1). Taxonomy (NCBI): domain Eukaryota; kingdom Metazoa; phylum Chordata; class Lepidosauria; order Sphenodontia; family Sphenodontidae; genus Sphenodon; species Sphenodon punctatus. The sequence goes on along the minus strand of QEPC01006430.1, from coordinate 5,299,938 downwards.
CCTTACCCCCCAACCTCTCAGAACCAATTATGAGGAGCAGACACCCTACTACAAGAACAAGACCCTGCCAGAAAAGCAGGTGTATACCTTGCAAATATCTCCACAAAAATCAGCAGCAGCACCACGCCCCTCCAGAGAAAGTCATTCAAAATGCAAGGAACCAACAGTTGTAATTCCAAAACTGTAGTGTACTTCATTCGGTGCACTAAATAACCCCATGCAAACTATGCTGGTGAAACCCATCAATCCTTACATAAACAAATGAATTCACCCAGAAAAAAAGTCGTGGACAAAAGCTTTGATTCTACATGGAGTATTCACTTCTCCCAGAGCAACTGCTCCATCTTTGATCTCTCTAGCTATGTCCTGAAAGGGAACCTCTGCAACACGTTTAAAAGGCCATAACTTTATTGGATACAAAGTGTGATGGACTCAACTGAGGTTTGGGCTTTTGAAGCCTTACAGAAATGTCTAAATGGCAGACAGCCTGCTGTACTACCCTTGTGTGGTTCCATTTTGTGTTCGGCTCCTTTGATACCAATATTTTTTATCTTCGTTGTTTCAAACATCTGAAATCTATGGAGAGGGTTTCTAACTGTTCCCTCCCAAATCATTCCCTTCTTATATTATTCACCTGTCCTGCATTTGCTCAATCTATTATTCTGAGTTAATTACCTGTAACACACCTGTTTCAGGCATTGTGTGGCCTGAAAACTTGCATACTCTTGCCAACAGTAGTTGGTCAAACAAAAAAATATCATCTGAAATACTTTGTCTCCATCTGAAACTTATTGGCTATTGTTATGGTTTACACTCTAAACAGGCAGTAGCCATGCCGGGGACTAAAGTCTCAGGCAGGTTGAGGGCTCTGCAGTAATAGCCTGTCCTGAGATCTCGGGAACACTGATCCTCATGCTAGGCTACCAGAACTGGCCTCCATGCAGGTTCCACTTTGACCTGAAGGCTCAGGCCATGGCCTTAACTGACCCTGCTTAAGGCTGGCCCTGTGACAAGGTTATGGAAACTAACCACAGTAACAAATTAAAGGCAACTGTTCTCTCTGCTGATGGGATGATACCAAAAACCCATATGAAAAACTTGGGGAAACTAGGACTACCCCCACAGATATTCATAGAAATGAATATCGGTGCACAGACATTCATAGAAATGAATATCGGTGCACAGACATTCATAGAAATGAATATCGGTGACAGTCCTCTGAGCATGCTATGCGAGTAGACAATTTTTAAATAGCAATTAAAACTGAGCTTGGAATGAAATTCCACACTAGCAAACCAGGTAACCAAGAAAAAGCTATAGTAGAAGTGGCAGCATTAATAGTTGTATATTAACAGCAATAACAACAACAAAACCACGATAACAAATTGCTGGTAAAATTAATTGTTCTTATGCATCTGCAGCTTGTGTGCCTGATATACTGATTGTTTTCTAGGGATGGGAATTTTGGTTTTGGAAAGAACTGAAACCACCCAAAAATGACCATTTCAGTCCTATGAGAAATTTCAATTCTCATTTCAGTTCTTTCAAGGGTTTTTGCACTTAAATCTTTTTCATGTTTTCCCCAATGCAAGAACCCCCCAAAATTCAATGCAACAAAACCTAAAACCGAAATAAGAACAAAAATTATCGGAGAACCAAAACTGGGGTGGGGGGAGAAACAAAACCAAATTGGTTCCAGAGTCCCATCCCTACTGTTTTCTGCTGGATATTTTTTGCTACAGTGTGTGATTAAAGGCTTTTAATTATCAAAGATCCCTCAGGTATTCACTTCTCAGTTAGATATGCTAAATGGTAAAATAAAAAAAACCGCTATCCAGTGCACCTCAAAACAACATAATTGTCAACCTAGACAATAGTTATAGAGAGAGTTGTCTAATCAGGGCAAGATGTGTCTCCTGTGTGCTTGCTAAAGCAATCTCAGGGTTTTAAAGAAAATTCTTATTGTTCTACAGTGTTAGGAAAAGTTATATATTATCCCTCTAGGAAATAGCAGTAGGAGCAGCTTGTTACAACTAGCCTATTTATTTTGTACGCAGGTATACTGCTTTCAAGGTCAGCCTCTGGAACTATTGATGGCTACACAGTCAAATGGGTGAATTTCCAGCTAGTATGCAGGTTTTCCCAGCTCAACTGCACTGTTTTCTTGACTCAATAAAAAGATAAAAAATTGTGGTATGTTTTTCATTTCCCATAGTTGGTAAAGCAACAGAGAGTGCTGAGATTTTGAAACTAATCTTCTTTTAAAATGTCTTTTCTTGGTACAAAGAAAAATAAAGAGAATATTTTATAATTAAAAATGTAGACTTATGGTAACAAAGGAGGCATTTTTGCTTAAAATCACCAAGGGGTTTTAACAAACAAGATGCTGCCCACATTTGCCCACATTAACCCAGGATTCACCTGCTTGCCTACTTGGTTCTGGCAAGATGTTCACCCTGGGGTCGCTCCAGGGCTGCTCCTCATGGCATCAAGCTAGGAAATGTGGAACACACCATGAAGGCACATCCAGGTAAACCTGGGGTGACAGGCAACCATGGACCCAGATCTTGTTAGTTAGTTTCCCCCAGCCCCAGGTCCGCCAGCACCATAGAGGCACAGCCAGCCGGGAGAGGGGAGCACAGAAGTCTCCAGAGACTCTCAGGGATGCAATCAGCACTTCCCTCTCCTAGCCACTGGGAGGGGCGCACTAGCGCTGGCACCAATGGAAAGGGGGGTCACGGCCAGGGAAAGCTTATTCCCCTTTTGAAACTACCCATTCAATAAACCACCACTGCCCCTTTTCATGGCCACTGCTCTGTTCCTGAAGGGAAAGGAGAGGAGCGGGGATCAAGGCAGTACATGACCCCTCCAGAGGAGCTGTACAGATCCTGCAATCTCCTCTCCACTCAGGAAAGGAACTGCGGGTGGGGTGGGGTCTTCAGGATTCGTGCAGCTCCTCTGGAGGGAGAGCATGCTGCCTTTGATCCCTGCTCTTCTCCTTTCTTGCCACTAAGGGGGGCCGGGGCCAGGACTCCCCTTTCCATCAGAGCCAGCACTAGTGTGTCCCTCTCACCTGACAGCCGGCTTCTGTGGGGGCGGGGCGAGGGAGAGGGCAAGGAGCAGCTGCAATGTCCCCAAGTGTGCTAGCACCCTCTCTGGAAGTTGCCACAAGCACAGCGGGGGTGACGGGTAGTGGGTGGGGGGCTAGGGTGAGGGTGCGTCTATATTTTTTATGGACTCTTAACCCATTTGGTTCTATACTGCCATTTATTTTTATTTTGTATTTTTATTTTGTTATTTATCACAATATTATCGATTTTTATTGCTGTTTTCTATTGTGAGCTGCCAGAGACAGGAGGGGGCAAGATAAAAGTAACTGTATAAATAAATAAATAAAATAAAATAAATAAATAAATGTGAACTGTGGGCAGGCTGCCAATTTGTTTGTGCTCCCCATGCTGTCCACACGGGTTGCGGCTGTGCAAGCGTGCCCGGGGGGATAAGGGGGGGGGCAGGCTGGGGCCCAGCAGGCTCCTGGCCCACGTGTTAAGACCCAGGAAGTTGTCAAAAAATCCTATTTTACCTACCACTGCCAAGAAAGTACTCCTAGAACCGAAACTAAGTAAAAAAACATATGTCCACTCTAGTGTTTACTGGCTATACCTGTCTTGGGTTTTTAAACTGTTGTCCCTTATCAAAGTCCCTTATCCCTTACCAAAGAATCTAAGGGACTTTCAAATAAAATTGGTTAATAATAATAATAATAATAAATTAATAATAATGTCCACAGAGGTCTTCTTGGAGTCTGTTTAACACAGTGCTGTATATAGTTGTGCAATTTAATGCAGCACTAAAAGCTGGTGTAGCCTTGTGGGGAAGATGTTGGACTTATACCTTGGGAGATCAGGGTTTCAAATCCCATTTTAGCCAGATCTGTCTCTCAGTGGTAGGAAAAATTTTCCTGTGCTGCAGGCACTGCTGGGTGTGCGCAAATCTGCTTGCACGGTAATTTGCAGAGCCAAATTTACTCCCAGCTAGGAGTGCAAGCCCCAGTCTTAGCCTCTTCCTGGCCAGTGTGAACTCAGCAGCTGATTTGCAGCCATCGTCTCCCATGCCACAAGTCTCAGCTCAGGTTGGGCCTGTATCACAGGCTAAAAACAATCCTGAATTTTATCCTGGCTGAGATTAAGACTGCTTTTCAGGTGGTCTTTTGCCTGAAAATCACGTGCCTTTGAAAAAGAGTGCGGGCACATGCGGGGACGCGTTGTACTGCACTCGCATCTTTTTAAAAGCCGCAAATTAAAGACCTCGATCATCAAGATCTTTAATTTACAGCTTTAAAAAAAGGTCTGCTGTGGGAAGCTGTCTGCATCACGCAAGTGATGTATCAGGCTTCCTGTGTGTCCTGGCCAGTATGCACCTCTGTGCTTAACTGGGACTGTCAGCAACTGCACCGGCTCCCATGGCCATGGGCAGGAAGGGGTTACTAGCTGCTGCTGCTTGTTTCCATGGTTTCCACAGCTGTGTATCATGGCAGGGGCTGGGCGGTACTTGGGGTAGAGGTGTTTCGGGGTGGGGGGGAAAGAAGGAACAGTTTCCTGTGTGAGTTGTTTGCAGGGCTGGTCCATGGCAGGGGGAGTGCGTAGTGGTTGCTTGTGTGGCCACGGTGACCATAGAAGGAACTGCCCATTAGAATCCCTCCCCACGCACTCCACCCAAGTGGCTGCTCTGCAGCAGTGCCACTCAGTGGCCATGGACCACACCCACCATCACCTTGCTCATTTAAAAACACTCATAGAACATAGTGCAGAGCTCTAGCGAAAAATGCTTCCCAGTAAGAATCTTAGTAGTACGGAAAGATTGAAGTGTAAATTTCCATATTGAGAGATAACCATGGAATAATGTTGTAGCAGGGTGGCCACTGCTCTATGTCCAATTAGGGCTATATGTCCTTTAAGAAGGCAAACAGTGGCCCGGTGGGGACTTTTAAATGCCGCCGACACAGCCCACAGTGGAGACAGCAAACAGCTGAGTAACAGTGCTGAGTCGAAGTGGACTTAGAAAGCCGTTGGAACCAGCTAGGTGAAAGGTTCATGGGATGCTGTTGAAGCCACAGTGAAGTCCAGCAGTGGCTGGAGTTGAGAGTAGAGCTGTGACTGTGAATAGCAGCGGTGCCGCAGTCCACAGCGGAGCAAGCCAGAGAAAGGCTGATATGCTGGAAGTCTGGGCAGTCTGAGAGGAAGCCCTTAGAAACACTAAGAGCCTGAGACTAGAGGGCCCACAGGCTGCAAGCCTGATAGGTTGAGTGACTGGAGCATTAGCCTTAAGGCCCAGAGAGCGGCTACAAGAAACTGGCTAGAGGGAAGGAACCTGACAGGACTGAGACTCCTAGACATGGGGCTGAGTGGGAGCCCTTGTAAAGGACTTGGGACTGTGTGATAAGCCCGAGAGGCTGTAGAGACATTGGGGACAAAAGGGGTTTAATGGACACCCTAAATATATTGTAAGGGGCCTAGAGTGGCTAGGCTCTGGGTGTGATACTGGGATCACCTTGGGGTGTGTTTGTTGTGTGACTGGATAGCATTGGTATGGTCAGTTCTTGACGGGAACTACAGTTAAGGGATCTGCAAGCTGTCATGAATAGAAGAAACATAGGGATCCTGAGCCCCGAAGTTATAGCCTGCCACAAATATCATCACGGTTCTGTTTATAATAGATTTGCTTTTAAAAATCTCCTCATAAAAAGGAAAAATATCCCAAAACTTGAAAAAATGTTTTACTTATCTTCAGTTTAAATGTATTGAGTGAGCTGGTCTATGCATTTGGAACATGATGAAGTTGGACATATATTGGCTGTACTACATTATATATCACAATAGTCCTGGAAATATATATTTAAAAAAAAAAAAAAGTTTGAGTAGTGCTCATGTAGGCTTATCAAAGTAAAATTTTACATTAATGGGATATTTAGAAACTTGGACATTAGAACCAGATAGTAGTAGTAAATCTTTATTGACCTGACCACTTGGTCGTTGCAAAAGACACAATATAAACATCACATTTAATAAAATACAGACAGTAACCACACACAAAAAATAATCCTGTATCCCACATAGTCCCCCTAGACTCTGCAATCCCCACTTAAAAGTTATAAATTGTTTCAGCTAACAAAGACAAAATTCATAATAAATTAAATATTATCCAGATACTGGGATCCTCTGTTCTGGTCACTCATTAACAATTTTAAAACGGTAAAAACCATCAGTATCATAGCCATTTAGTCTCTTCCGAGCCCTACTCCAGCTCAATACTGTAAAAATGAGACCAAACATAGAGGGTCTCTCATCTGAGTTTCTATTTGATCCAGTCTCCTTTTTTTGGCCAACAAGAAAAGAAAGTTAGCTGCCTTGTACATTATCTTTTCATTTGGGTTTGCCAAAATAAAAATAAGTTTTTGTTCCTGATTTCGCCAAGGAGCCTCAGGGCAAAGCAGCCCCCTGAACTGATAACCAAAGTCTGCAGTTAATACACACTCAAATAAGTAGTGGCTTAAGTCCTCAATATGCTGCTTGCAATCGCATAGCCTTTGGTTATAAGGTATCCCTCTTAGACGCCAATCTAAGACTTTTGAGGGCATTAACTGGAATCTGCCCAAGGTAAGTGCCTTTCTTAAAGCAAAATTGGATATATGGAAAAGATAGGGTTCCAGTTGATGGATTATTTTAATCTTCCCGTAATGGGGAGCAACCGCTGATGCGGCAACTTGTGCGATATCTTGTAGAACCAGATATTAGAACCAGAGAATTGGACATTAGAAACTTTAGGTAAATGAGTAGTTTCAACAGCACTCAAACGCAAGTTCTCACCTACATAAAATTCCTCTCGTGCATAATTGTTTACAGGACAGTTTACAGGACAATTATTTAATTGTTTACAGGACATTCATTTACAGGCCTCAATGTTTTCCATTCTTTATAATTTCTGATTGGGAATGATTTGTGGTAGAAGAAAAAAGAACACTTATTGTAATGTCATCTACTGACTGAAAGGTAACCTTCTGATCCTAAATATATACTGCAGCAAGCAATGAGACTGTTAAGGGTCGAGGAAATTACATTTTAAAATCAATCAACATCTGCATCACAATTATTTAAGCTTGAAATTGCTGTAAACAAGCACCTACCCATTCAGGTCAATGCAAGTTTTGTGCTACTGGACTCTAAAAGCATGTGGGTTTTTTTCGTTTAAAATATGATTATTATTACAACAGAACTGGATTAGAACATAGCTAGCATTATTTGCAGCTTGTAGGGATTGTGAAAGGACAGGCGTTAACTCTAATAAATGGGTGATGGGCGTAACAGGAGATAAAGCCCAATTCCTGTGCAATCTTTATAATTTACACTTCTGAAAAAGATACAGTAAAGCAGAGAGGAGATGCAAACTGTAAGCCCATACTACCATTAATTTAAAGACCTTTTTTCCTTTGCTACATTCCATTATGGGTTATACTTTTATCTTTTTTTAATACAATACCTTTTTCCTCCTTGATGTCAACTGTCAGTCAAAATGCATCAGCACAGTGCTAATGCCAACAATAATGAGCAGAAACGTATGACAGAAACCTATGAATAGCATGATAAATACCTAAGTAAATGGCACCACTGGCTGAAAAATCTATGAAGGGAGAACTGTCTTATCAAAATTTTCAAGGGTAATGAGAATCCGACACACAAAGACTCTGTTAAGTTGTGTGAAGAAAAGTTAAGGCAAAGAAGAGAGAACAGCTGGATATCTTTCTTCCTTGAAACAGTATGATATTAATTTGTTGTTAATGGAGCTTATTGACTGAGGTATTTACAATCATGGCATGAGTATTAAACACAAGGGTTTGGAAGCTGTAGATGGCAACATACGCTTGCAAAAAAAATCTTCTTACCAATAATACTGTGTATATAAAATAAAAAGAACACTTTACCAGAGATCACCTCTGATTGGTTATCATTTTAAGCATGACAAGCAGAGGAAATACATCTTTGTAAACATCTCAGATCATGGCTGATAAGCTTTTTTGAAAAGCGAATCTCTTTTCTTGGTTATTTGAACAGAGATAAATTGCTTTCTAACCTCTACCCCCCCCCCCCGATAACATGGCAAATGGTGATGACGGGATATTTGTTGCGTCCCCCCCGCAACTGGAAAGGAGATGCAGAGAGAAGGGGGCCGCTGCGGGGAGGTTTGGTAGAAAGCCTCCCCGCGGATTGGTGTAAGTTGCCAGGGCAACTGTCCTGCAACGAGGCGGTGCCTGTGTGCCTCGTGGACGTTGGAGGCCCCGCCCCTGTTAGAAGGGGCAGATCTCCTGAGGCCACGTGTAGCAGCATTCCTAGCGAGTAAGGCCGAAGAGTCAGCCCCTCCCTCCTTCCCTCTAGCACTGTGGAGTTATCTGGTTGCCATTAAGGGACCGAGGAGGAGTTTTGGTGGGCAGCCTTCTTTGAAAGGGCCACGTTTTTCACCTCCTCAACAGTGCGGAGTAGGCTAAATAGGCCAATAATACAATTGATTGTTTATTTATTCAACTGGACTATACAATTTGGCATGTGAATGAACCACTAATGAGGTGGATTTAAATAGGGCAATTCAAATGGACAAGGAAGATGGAACAAGAATTGACTGAGATGGGAGAGCCGGATAATTGAAAGAATGAAAAGAGTATCAGTTGTCGCACTCAGCAGGGGTTCAGTATGCCATGATAGGGTTAATAGGTAGGGTGTTAGGATATTAAGAGTAATCTCCCTAAGAGATGGGGAGAGGACACACAGTGTAATGCGGGGCGCAGCAGGCACTGGTATAACTTCCCTGGGAGTGAGGTCTTAGCAGGGTCTGCAGGGACATGCGCTGTCTTCGGGCCCTGCGGACACTTCGCTCCTTACTCGCGCCCAGAGGTGGGCTTGTCTCCCCCCCCCCCCTTCAGCCAGGATGTTGTCGAAGGAGGGGATGTTGTTGGCTAAGGGACTGTCAACAGAAGGCACATCTAGGCAGGACCGTGTTAATAAGTTACGTCAGCAAGTTGGCATACTGGACCCAAATTGCTGGAGGTAATTACCCACCGATCTTTAAGTTTGTTGATTGGAATAAATGAGTGCAGCCAGATTTTGAACCAAGCAATGTCTCTGTGTCTCATTGTGGTGCGTCGACAAAAAGCACATGCAAAATTCTTCTTTCTATTTTGCAAAATATTTGGAGCAAAATCTTGCTTAATATTATGTTGTTTAAACCAAAGTGCCAACCCAAGGTCTGCGTGCGCACACAGCGCATTCCAGGCACATGCAATACACATGCATACTATGTGCATGGTGTGTGCATTGTACACACTGGTTTGCGCTGTGCCCACATGTTGCAGTCCCCAAACGTTGATTGGCTTTGAAAAGGTTCTTTTCAAATTGGTTTTCCTTTTAATTTATTTTGCAAATCTGTTTCTTACTCTTGGCTGTCACTATCATGGGTCTTGCAAAATTAACCACCTTACTTTCTTATATATGCCTGATTAATGTCGAGTTGGAGCAAAAATTCATAACTCCAAAGAAAGTGGTTTCTTTCAATGACACCTCCTTTCTATTTCTTTCCTTTCTTGCATACTTTCTTGCACAGCTAGATTCCCAGAGGAAGAGAAAACTCACACATTTTTTTTAACATACTGAGACTTTGAGAGATACGAAGCAGATGGCTAGAAATCATCTCTCTATGGGTCAGTGAAAGCTCTGAATCCCTAAGGATATTGGTCCTATCTTGTGTTGCAAGCACCTGGCAATGCCTTCTAGAATTAAAGTGTCAAAAACCTGATGTCTCTGTGTGAAAGTAAATGATTTTCTACAGCCAGCCAAAAACATCCCACTTTTTAAAGATATGCATACATTTTATTTTTTAAAAAGGAAATTCTTTAGGTCTCCTGAGTTTATAAAGCATTCAGGAAATACCCGCAATGAACTGAATTATTAATGCTGTGCAATTAAGATGATTTTCAACTGCCAAAAATTCCACATCAGACTGCATATTTACCCTTATTTGTAACTTGCAAAAATTATTCATATATGCAGTGCCACAGAGTGTGGCCATTGCTGTGTGAGAAAGAGAAATACTTTGAATGCAAGGTGATGACCAGTGTCTGCTTGAAAGAAGAGAAATGCAGTTTTAATAAGACAGTTGCCCTTTGTAGGTACACATTTAAATCCTAAATGATGTGAGGGGATAAAGGTCCTTTGTCTGTGATCAGGTAGGCTGTTAGAGGTCAAAGGTATTCAGGTTTTTGTTATTTGCATGAATGCAAATCATGAAGAGGAGGTCAACAGGGCTCTTTAAACAGAACTATAAAAAAGGCAAAATTTATATAATTAAGTACTCCTCCAGAAAGTTATATATATATATATATCATGAGAATGTGAGTCTCTCTGAATCTAATTATCACTTTAGCTTGGTAAGGAGAAAAGAAAAACATTAGAGTAAACTCCAGCATCAACATGAAATAAGGTTTCATTAAGTCACTACCTGTATATTGTCTTTAAAGATTATTTCTCTTTCCAGAAGTGCTCAAAATATTTTTTTGCAGGTGGAGGTTCCACAATACATTAGTCTTCCTCACATTTACTACTAGCAGTAATAAGAACATTAACTACGTTCTTTTCACTTCAAAGGGCCCCATCTAGTGAAATTTTATCCAACTAAAAGATCGACATCCATCTCTTTCCATCAGTCCTCCTTCCCCAGACCCTCAAGGTACTTGATGTATTGTCTTCAGAGTGTTTCCAAACTCCATCTGCTCAGAGAGTCTGAGACCCCGAAAACAAATTTCCCATATGCCAGCACTTTGCAAAGTAAACAAAACTTAAATAGCATGATAGGTTCTCAGTTCATCACAGTCCGGAATGTGCTCATTAAGCACTCATTAGAGAGCCTAAAGAAACACAACCGAAAATCACTCCACCCAGCCAAAGGTAAATTAAAATTCTTTCAAACTCTGCAATCTAGAAAAGGTAGCGTGTATGTATTGTTTATATGCGGCACGAACCAATTAATTGAAAACAACAAAACATAAAAAGACATACTAGCATATAAGACATACAAGATGCCAAAATCAAGACATTCCAATCTTAAAATATAATATATATAGGCACGTAATCCAAAAATACATGGCCAAATATGTGCCATCATTCAAGTATCCTCACTCAAAGGTTGCCTAAACTGAAGAAAAAGCTTATGCAAATTAATTGCCTTGATCAAAAACTGTGAGACAGCTGCTGTAATAGATGGATCAATATCAGCCAAAGCCAAAATACATAAGTTGTGCTTTGTACAGCCTGGAAATTTCTGGAGAAAAGTGGCAAGATGTTTTAAACTAATGACATCATAAAGGTGACAATGAAACAATATATGAGACACAGATTCCACATACTGGTGGTCAAAAGGGCAGGTGCAGTCTGAAAAATTGACTGCATGGAGTCGACCCTCCAGAACTGCGGTAGGAAGAGCATTTACTCGAGCACACAGGAATAGATATTTGCCCCTCGGCAAGATAGATGACAGCAGATATGCAGCTGTGCCTGGTCTAGCCCTAACAAAAGGAAGGTAATCCACCAGATGGCGCGATACTTGGATCGCTGCCGTCTCCTCCTGGAACTCCCTGTCCTCTAGTCTTTGAGTAAGCTCTTTCACTGCCGCTACCGGCTCCTTCCCATACCAATAATCTGGGTGGAACCCCAGCTGCCGCACAAAGAGCTCAACAGTCTTCTGCCAAGGGCTCCAAAATGCGTCTTTAATCCAGAAGGGCATCAAGCCCTTGCCAGGAATTAAGGTCGACTTAATCCAAAATCGCAGAACAACTATCCAGGCCATAGTAGACCACCTGACCTGACCAACCTCCTGCCTGATAACTGCGAAGGGCGTAGAACTAGGAATCCTCAGCAGCTGCTGGAAAAAACGAGTTTGGACACTATCAAGTTTCCTTAGCTTCGATGTAACATAAGGGGTCCAAACTTCTGCCCCATAGAACAGCTGGGCCCGCACTCTGGAGTTCAAAACTTTAATTGCGGGGGCTAACGCCCTCCTTCCAGAGTTACCAAAAAGTCTGCCCAGAGATACAGTGGAGCCCCTGGCAGCTGACAAGGCCCTTTCAAAATGGACTTTCCAAGCCCCTGAGGCTGAGAAAAGCAGGCCTAGGTACTGAAATGTTTTAACCTGACTAATACCGTGACCTCCGATACCCCACTGGTAAACCTTACGATTTTTAGAAAAAAGGATTATTTTGGATTTGTCATAATTAATCTCGAGTATATTTTGATTGCAAAAATCTGCAAAACAAGATAGCTGTCTATTTAAACCTAGTCTGAGACATAATCGCTATATCATCTGCATATAGCAGACATCCCACTGGACGGTCGGCGAGTTTAGGGGGGAAAAAGACAGGAGCGGCTAGCAAGGAGGCCACTCTGTTTACAAAGAGATTAAATAAGACAGGTGCTAACACACATCCCTGCATAGCGTAATAACAGACAGTATTCAAAAGAAAGTGATCAATAAATAATTTTGTGAACACTGTGTTCTTGAAAAAGGATGATTATGTGAAGCCAATATCAGAGGACAGCTATAGTACAACTGTATGCCACAGGTTTAAAATGAGAATGTGCACCACGACCTCCAAAACACCTCAAAACATTATCAAAGCTTGGCCCTACACACTCACTCTGCTGCTGATACTGGAGGGAGCTCTCTCCACATGCAGTTGGGCCACAGCCAGCCTCCTACACCCACTCTGCTGGCTCCCCAGGGCTGGTGCTGTTTTGCAACCCTTCCTTCTACTGGAGCCATTTTCCTCCCTGTACCAGGTATGTGTGGATGACGTGCAAATGTTTGTGTGTGTGCAAGAGTAAATGTGTCCATGAGTGAACATGTGCATGTGAGTGCACATATGCTTGTGTATGTGTGAGCAGTGGGGTGGGATTTATTGGCCAAGGTGTGGGACTTATGTCCCTCCTTGACTGTTCAAAATGTTGGGAGTCAGGTATGATGTTGAAGAACACTGTTAATGGTTCCTTCTGTTTGCTACTTCCTATGGATCTTCTTACAGTAGCAGCAGCTGAAGGACTAAGAAAACATTCCTCATAACCCCTAATCACATACTTTCTGTCATTTGCGCATGCTTGCTTCATCTTCTCCAAACCATTTAATGGAGAGAAGGATAAGGCCAATTCAGTCTTTAACATTCCAAGGTCGTCAGAAGATACAACAGAAAGGTGTGAAACACAGGCTCTTTATACACAAGACGCCCATGCTCTTGTGTATAAAGACCTACTCATGCCCATGCAGGTCCGCTGTGTGGCCATGAGTGGGTGTTGTGTGTGTGACAAATAGCAAGTGGGTGCACACTCCCGCGTAACATGCATGCCCACCCACCGCTCACTCACGGAGCAATTGGCCAAAACGGTGATCGCTCTGTGACTGGGGATGCGGGGGGGATTGGTGTCTGGCCATGTACACCACCACAGCGCCCCACCCAAGCTGCCATACATACACCAATCCCCATACCCATGGTATTTAAAAAGGGCCAAAGTCCTGCTGCTTTCTCCAAGTGAGTGGCAGGGATAGGTAAACGACTGTAATTTGCATACTAAGTAGATTTCAGATGTTTTTCTGTTGCCCTAGTACACTTTAAAAAATCATTTAAATTATTTCTTTTAATTGAGATGCCGCTATGTTAGAATTCCTGCTGGATTCTGTCACCTTATTTTAAGAAAAATAACTGAAATGAGTTCAGTACACAGTATTTTCACTGTCTGTGGGAAAATGAATAGAATATGCACAGTTACAATATCATTACAAGATGCAAGGCTCTTCTGAACAGATGTACTCTCTCTATGGGCTTCCACATGCCAAGCTTTTTAACAATTTAAATAATGCTGAAGGATAATTAATTCAGATAAAGTTGGTAATCTTTTGTTATCCTTCCATGTAGTTGATTTAATTCAGCAGCTTATGTCTCAATGCAAAACACTGTAAAAGTATATTCTTTTCTCATAATTGGCCAGATTTTTATAGAACTGTTTTTCTTACCATAGGAAATGCAAGTATTTAAGGTCGACTAAAATGCAGATAGGAGGAACATTCTAGAGATATAAAAGCATTTCCAATCCACTTGTTTATTGTCAGTTTAATTTAAGGTGACATTTGTCCCTGCAGCGTGAAAAGAAGGCAACACACACTTAGTTTGGGTAAACAAGACCACAGCTCTTTATTAATTAACTCAACTTCAGTCTGGACAAAAAAGAGGGGGAATAACAGCCACTAAATTTCCCCATACTGCAAAGTCCGGTAGCAAGAAGGCAGACTTCCGTTCCTCTCTTATTCCAGCAACCTGACCCTGCCCCCTTTTTTTATTGGTGTCGAGGGGAGGGAGTGGCATGTGCCCAAGCCTAGGGATTGGGCAATCCTACATAACTAGGTTGCTACTGCCAACCCCTCGGTGCTACCACGAACACCGTGGGTTGGACACCCCCTTCACGGCATTAACTTCACCTACACCACATCCTGTAGTGCCCCAAATTTCCTTAGATCAATTCCTTTCCATTTACCTAAACCACTGGAGGCTCCACTGGACTTTTGAGCTGCGACTGAAACAAGAAACACAACCAGACACTTGAACGCACCTCATGCTACACAAACTGTAACCAATAGGTGACCACTATAAGGAAAGGGGAGAAGAAAAAAACCTGCCAAGAACATGCCAATCAGCCAAAGAAAGGGGAAAAATCCTTCCCAGTCCCAAATAACTGGCAACCAGACATGCTCACCAGTCCAAGAGGGTGGGTGAGTTTCAGTTCCAACTGTGCCAAGCCCTGAACTAACATATTTCCTATTCCCTAGATATCTCCTTAAGTGGTGCATGCAACCCAGAGTGCCATTTGCCTGCCAAAAATGCCCAGATGGCCAGTAAATTAAATCCAAAGGGCACGCTTCACCATAACCATTACAAAGGATACTCCCTCTGCCCCTGTAACGCTGACGGCTGACAACCTCACCCCACATCACCTCATTTTCTCTAATGGCACCATAACATGAACACCCCCCCCCCCACCTCCAAGCGTGGAAGAGGAAAGAGAGCATGGAAGGGGAGTATAAACCTTTAAAGTCATTTACCAGGTCTGTCAAAGTATCAGGTGTAATATATCTTGCTGTAAAATGATCTATTATAATGAGGGATAAAATTAAATTTTAAAAATGCAGCAATTATAGTAAGTGGTAGGTATTAGTCAAATATGCTGCCTCCAGAGACAATGACCAGACAGCATCAACGAGGTTATAATTTCTTGACTGACCTTTTTTTTATCAACTTACACAGAGTTTTAGGGTCAAACTTCCTACCCTGCTACCTTCCCCAGAGAATAATACATGGTCAACCTCTGGCTCTTTTCAAATGGGCTGCGGTAGGTGTGCACTCGTTCCTATGGGCGCACACTCATTTTCACCCATCTCCACACACGGAGCAACCAGCATTGGAGCCCGTTGCTCCGTGCGTGGGTGATGGATGGAGGTACATAGAGATGGGTGGAGTGCGGAAGCAGCTACCCATCCCCCACCCACCACGGGCAGCGTTCGTATGGGTGGTGGGCATGTGAAAACGGCCTGCATACCTCAGTTCAAACACAATTGACAGTTCCCTTACAATTTTACTATTGCTTAACAGGGAAGAGCCTAAGAATATTGACAGATATTCACCAAACATAGTTGTTAATAGAAGAAACAGTAACTTAGTATGTTCTGTTTACTCTCATGTCCTTTTTGCTTACTTAATCCTCATGTTTTCATACACTGTATTGATTCTTTATAGCAGAGGTTTCCAAAATGTGGGTCAGGACACGAAGTGGGGACATACCATCTCCAAATGTGGCCACAATCCTGATTGATATTAAATATGGCCTTTAATACACAGATGAGGATGGGTGTTTCGGCGCGGTGGGTAGAGGGGTGTGTGTGTCCATTTACATGGACACACACCCACCTTCACCCATCTCCACCCATGGAGCCTCCTCCGTTTTACTGGAGGGCTCTGTGGGTGGAGATGGGTGAAGGTGGGTGGAGGTGGGTGTGCGGTGGGAGCATGCACGCATGAACATCCACTGCCCCGTGGTGTTTTCATGGTTGCACACCCGCCGCACACCCATTCCCCCCCACCGCCGTTCGTGTACACCACCACCACCACACACCCGCCCAAACACAGAGTGGCGGGGGGGGGGCATGTAAAAATGACTTATGCTTTGCATACTTTTGTGATTGTTTAGGCATCATGGGAGCAGAAGACACGGCTAGAACTAAAATGGATATCTGTGGTGAATACCATACCTATGGAATTTGCTCTACTTGCCTGGATTCCAAAAAGGCAAATAATGAGAGAGATCTGCTTAGTCTTCACTTGAAAATCCATTCTGGTTATTTCAGTTTGGTCACTTGAGATATTTCAGTACATCAGTCATTTGGGTAATTTTGTTTTGGTATATGGTCATTTCAGTATTTTTAGGGTACTAACATTCCCAGAATAGCATGAAATAATTCCAAAGTAATGCAAAATAGTTCCAAAATGAAGTAAAAAAATACCAAATACGTGAAACAAAGTGAATGAACACATGAAGTATTCAGGATGAAATATTCAGAATTGGGAATAGGCAAATGCAATTGGGTGGAGATAATTATTTGGACATTAGATGTGCTACCCAAAAACATGAATAATATTCACAAAGAAAAAATTGGATATTCATATCCGTTCTAGAAATGGCTTTAGAGGAAATGTCCACTTTTTCTTCTAACTCAACTTACAGCAGCTATGTTGAACAAGTTCTGATGCTGTTCCATAATTGAGATATTTCAGATTCAAATGTAACATAAAAAGGAAGGGTATAGACCTTAATTAAGGCCTCTTGGCCTCTTAGAAAGAAGGCTGGGATAGATTTTTTAAATAAACAAACAAATAAATAATAGTAAAGGTTGTGAAGGGCACAGAAATATTAACATCAGCCAGTCAAAAAGCTGGGACATGTGGCTTACTGTACAATCCCCAAGGTTAGAGGATATTACGTAAAGAAGGAGTTCTGTGTATCTCTGATGTGTGTTACATTTTTCCTGAGATGCAGGAAGGTGTAACGGTCTTACCAAATAGTTGAGACTCAAGACTGCTCATATATGTATCACTGTTAGCCAGGACCCCTGGTCCCCCCAACAGCGAATGCCCCCCCCC
>QEPC01006430.1:5252157-5280094 GCA_003113815.1 Sphenodon punctatus | reverse complement strand
GTTATTACAATAATGAAAAAGAAAACATACATTTTTGTTTTCATTATCATAATAACAAAAACGAATTGCACACCCCTATGAATCATTCATTTAGACCCTGAGTTCCATTTGGTTCAGGTTTTAAGAGGCAGGTCGTTTCCACCCTCTGCCCCCCACCCCCATACAGTTTATACTGGTATGTACATATTAATGCAAGCCTATACACTAAAGTCTGCAAAGGTGAGGAGTGAATGTGTATACTGCATCATATTGCAGACTATTTGGATATTCAGTTTTTCCAGCTGATGACTGTAAAATAAATATATTCTTGGTTTGTGGCCAGTAATAGTCTACAGCTTCCAACACAATCACCTCTTACTTGCTTTAACTTTTCTGTGTGTTTTTATAGTGTTCTAGCTTAGACTAGCACTTTGTGCACCCCTCTTAAGATACAAGGCAGCAGGGTTGATATTTCTTCTTCTCGTCTCCCACATGACTTTGTTCTGTCAGGCTAGCACACTGTGTAATTCATTTTAGCTAAAAGGGATCGGCGTGAACTGCACTCTGAGCTGTCAGAAAAGATAGGCGTGTGCATAAGATGGAGATTTCTTTTTTTGGTGAACATGTATGCGTTGGGAAGGGAATGGAGAGTTCAACCACACACAAAATCATAGCAGCTTAGTGGTAGTTCTCAGCAAGTTTAACTTTATACATCTACACCTGTACATTTCAGATGTAAAGTTAAAAAAGAAAAGAAAAAATAAGCCACTTAATTCCTGTCAATCTTCTTGAAGTCTGACTAAGATAGAGTTTCATATTATACACACAGTTTCATGCCTTTTTTAGATTGTTCCTGTATGAAAGCTGCTGATCATGGATTTCCCTGTCACATCTACCCCAGTCAACAGGCTAAAGAAATTATAGTGCCTGACTCTTAGTCACTTTTATATTTGTACCAACTCGACTGCATTAGGCCACCTCCCCTAGCAGTGCTGTGATGAGGAAGGAGTCAGACAGCCATATTCTGCCTAGTGGGCCATCAATTGGGGCTGGGACAGCAGAGAAGAGAGAGAGGGTTAAACAACCAAGTAATATTGGATAAAAACAGATGCGACTGTGGCTTGCTGTGGCCCACTTTAGCCGGGACCCATTGGCACATGTAATTTATTCACTGTCAGATGTTGGTCTGGGACTGCCCCAGGGCAGGGAGACAGCTTGCCCAAGCTGCGTCCTTGGAAAATCTCCACAGGCCAATGCAGTAGCCTGTGTGTTCAGCCCTCCTATCCCTGTCTTGGGGCAGGGGCTGCCATGGCTGGTCACAATGGTTGTCCGTCATGGTGGGGGGTGGGACGCTGGGAGCAGAATGGGGGTGGGGTCAGCCACCCACACATTTGTTGAGCTCCCCACCCTACCCGGGTCGTGCAGGTGGCAGGACAGCTCTCCAGCTGCCGGCACATTAGTTTGGTGCTCCAACCTGACCCAAGGAAGGGTTGCCACTGTTTCCTGCCTTGGGCCAGAGAGCTGCCACACCACCCACATGCCAGTTTTTACCCTTTGGTGTAAATGTTGGAAGGCACTCCACCCCTGGAGCTTCTGCCCTGGCCCTTAGAATTCCCATCTGAGGCAACCATTCTGATTCGCCATTATCCTTTCCCTCCCCCAATCTACTGCTCAACTTTTAAAACCCTGCTTGCCCTTTTAAAATGATGAATCATTCTGTCAATCTGTTCATCATAGGATCTCTATAACTTTTCCCTACATAGTCCAGATAGGTTTTATCACTCTCATTTTTGTGCACAAAAAGCCTGCACTTCTAACTTCTCTGCCAGTGCAAACCCCAGGGAAGTGACTGAGACTTGCACTGAGGGACAGACCCCAATTTACTCCTTTCCCCCCATTACTACATACACACAGGGCTGGCCTTACCATAAGAGGGGCCCAGGGCGGGGAAGAAATGCGTTGCCCTATACCTAAGGCGCTGCCGGCTGGCAGGCCTAGGGGCGCTCCTGAGTTCAGGGGGCGCTCTCCAAGCCTGGGCTCAGGGATGGGCAGAGGGGCACTCTCTTCTGCCCATCCCCAAGCCTGAGCGGTCATACGGATTCTGACCAGATCACTTATCTGATCCACTGCTGGTGCCGCCAGTGCCGCCTCTGGCCTGGGCCCTACACCGGGCCCCCCTCTGATGTCTGGCACAGTCTCTCAGCCAGGGGGAATAAGGAAGAGAGAGGCAGAGGCCCTGTCTCATGTCCCCTGGCTGAAACAACCAGGCAGGCAGTGGAGGGGGCCAGCGCATGCGGGAGAGGCGTGGCCTCTGCCTTCTTCTCCCTCACTTCCACCGGAAGTGAGGAAAGAAGACGAGGTCCTGCCTCTCCCTCACTCAGGTGCCCCCCCCCAGTGCCTGTCAGTCTCTTGGCCAGGGGAACTGAGGGAGAGGTGAGGCCTCTGCCTCTCATTCCCCCTGGCTGAGTCTGTGCTGGCAGCGGAGGGAGCCTCTGCCTCTCCCTCACTCCTGCTGCCCCCCCCCCCCGCGCAACCCAACTCAATGTTTTTTGTTTGTTTTTGTTTTTTTAAATAAAATAAAAACCCAAACCCGCAGGACCCCCCAAGCGCGGGGTCCTGGGCGGCTGCCCCTAACCGCCTCGCGGTAAGGCCAGCCCTGCATACACACATTATGTGCGAAGTCTGTATAAATGCACTATTCAGTATTTATTTATTTATTTTTATTTCCATTTTATTTTATCCTGCAACCCTCCTGCTCATAGAGCAGCCCGGGACAGCTTACAACATACGTAATCACACAAATCACAATTTAAAATTCATTAAAAATACTAAAAATATACTAAAAGGGCAGGACTAGTAGAGTATCGAAGTACTGGTTTCTGCTACATATATATAGATAGATACGCTTGAGTTACTAAATATAAATATATTATTAAGTATTAAGTATTATTAATTGTTAATTGTTAATATAATGACTATAGATACATCTCCATGCCCCAAGGGGCTTACTCTGTGATCTCTTCTAAATGTCATTGTTATGTCAGTATAAATATTTGGAAAAAATATTATCCCCTTTACATGTCTTTGAAGATCAGCATTATAAGGGTAAAAACAAATTGACAGCTTTCATTGAATGTACTGTGCTTCCATCACTGGTGTGACGAGAATGTTACACATCATGTTAGTCATTGGAATGCATACATTCATATAAAAGGACCTGATAATGCACTGAGAGAAAGGAATATATACCCAATTATATTGATTCACTTTCAGAGGTAGTATTGGAAAGCGAGGGTATAGTCACCTATCACCATGCTACATAATATCAAGAGCTCTGGCTCTAGTAGGTCTGTTACTCAGGTCCTTAGGACCAAAGAATGGGATTAACCATGGTGCCACAGTCTTGCATTGCCCAATTAGTGGAACTACTGGCCACTTATACAGGTATACAGGTCATCTGGGGCAGTTTACAACATACATAACCACACAAATCACAGTATTTTAATGATTTTATGAGTATATTTTATGCTGTACACCGCCCCGGGCTGCCTTGTGCAGGAGGCTGCGGCTTATAAGTATCAGTATAAATAAATATTTTATAAATTATTATAAATAAATAAATAAATAAATCCCAGTCATCTCTGATTGACTCAGAGTGACACCACACCTCATTGGCTACCACCAAGTGTAAAGCTCCCTGCATCAGCTCTGAGACTTTAGTCAAAACAACCCAATGCAGTTGCAGATACAGGAGTTCCCACTTCTTGTGGTGTCATCACTGATATTTGGTAAAGCCAGTATCAAATGTGAGGTGGCAAGAAAGGCCAAAGATATTTCTGTCAGCAATAGCGGTGATGGTTGTGACATTGGAGATGCAGAAAGAGTTGAGCTTCACAAAACCCGAAGAGGTGGAGGATCTGCTGATGGAGTTGGGGGTTCTGATGTACATTGGTGGTATCATGTAATCATGGGGTAAGGTGGTGGGCATTTTGGAGATGCCCAATATGGCCAAGGATCACAAGACCTAGGAGACAGTCTTCAATGACAGGGTTGACCATGGGCATCTGTGTGGCACTCTCGTAGAGGAGTGTTTTGAATGTTTTGAATGAGGCTGTATGGAGAGTGACCTTGAGTTGGAGAATGCACATAAATAAGACCCTGTAAGTAATACATTGGCAACATAGGTAGAAATTATGGCCTGGGAGATGCAGAGGCTGTCTTGGGAATCTCCACAAGTGAACTAGGAGAGATTTCTGGCCAGGTTAATATCAGAGACATGTGAGGATGTTCAGTCATTTTTTTTCCCCGAGTGTTGACAATGGAATTGATGCTGGAAAAAGCAACATTGATGCATCAGGATCTGATGCTTTTGAAGTTGTCATCGGTTTAGATGTAGGCTTGTTCTTTTTCTTTGAAACTTATTTAGAAGGGAAATGGTCTCTCTTCTGCTGTACATGATGTTGTAAGACCCTCTTCCAAGCAGGGCCAGAGAGACTTTTGGAGTCCTAGACTTCTTTTTATTTTTTAGTGGGAGGAGTCTTCCTAGTGGGAGCCAAAGGCTTCTCAATGATGTCAAGACAGTTGATGTCAACTGAGGTTTAAGGAGCTGATATAACTTCAGGGTTCGTGATGTCAAGAGTGCTGCCTTTGGTGGATGCCTTAGTAGGCTTCCGGTTTGACATGGAGAATGTCAGATGTCTTAGCGATTTACCCTGCTGATGTAGGTCTTGGTGCCATTGGGGCTAGTCTAAAAAGGGTTTTCATAATCTCCTTAAGGTGTCTTTTGAGCCATAATGGTTAGGAAGTGACTCCTCTATGAATCCTAGATGTCAGTAATGTGCAGGCTTCACAACCAGACTGTTTGTGGCCTTCTCCTAGGCATGAGTCACTGGAAATGAGGCTCCTTAGCAGTACATAGTGGTCAGCAGGATGAGCATCATTTGAACTCAACCTTCTGAGTTGTTTTTTAAGATGTGTGTTTCTCAAGATTGTGAGCAGGGGGAGGAGAGTGGGGAGGAGTGCTCCTGCAAGGATTGTTTGTTTCTATGGAAAAAACCCACTATAATCCCCCCCAGCTAACTGTTTCTATGGAAAAAACCCACTATAATCCCCCCCAGCTAACTCCAACTATTAAAGAAGAAAGAAGCAGAGAACTGCTGATGTAGAAAAAAACCTGGAGGTGCAGTTCCCTTGTCTTACTGAAGTGCAGTTAAAAAGAAATGAGACAGCAACTACTAGTCCCCCTTTCTTTATAGCCTCATGCTGGTGTGTTCCACCAAATGCTACAAGGAGAAGTGCTTTCTATGAGGAGAACTTCCCCAGAAGATTCCAGAACCCAGTGGTGTGACTAGACAGAGCCACTCAAAGGAGAAATACACAAGACTACACTACACTATCAATCTGTCAAAGTTTAGAAAGAAGTGGGTGTTTCTGTCATTACCATCAGTAGAAGCTGAGTGAGAGCAGTCCCTACAGCTAAATGTGTCTCAGGATATAGGCACTTCCATTTCTTTCCTAAATGGCACTAAGGAAAGCCCCCTGGAATCTGTCCAAAGATCCTGTTTTCCCTTGTCCAGTCATTTATCATTTCCACACTATTTCCAGCTGAAAGTACAGCAGTAAGAGAGGGGAAGGTACAGGGAAATAGATGAATTAGAATAAAATGTAGTGAGTGGTGATGAACTGCTTCTTCCAGAAGAAGAAAGGAGAGAAAATAGAAAGGTGAAACTCAGTATTAGACATCTAGGATTAGAACCAAAGCCTGTTCAAATCACTCAGTTCAATGGATTTGGGAATGCCCTATTCATGAGAGTCTAAATTCTACTTCTCCTACTCAAGCTGCTTAGGTGTTTTTAAATTAAGATAGATTGGGGTGGGGTCCATGATTGGGGTGGGAAACAGGTGCGAGAGTGCCGTACATGAGGGCTTCAAACACGCAGCCCTCACCACCACCGCCACCCTGTCCACACACCACCTGCCCCATCCCTGCATGGGGCACTCTGGATTTTCCTGGAGTACTCTGGGTGTGTAATGGGTGGGCAGTGCGTGGGTCATGGGAACGTGAACCTCATGCACCCATATTCAAATGAGACTTCCTCCATGTGGACGGTGAGCATCTACGCGTGGGGATGTCTAATTTAAAAAAACCCTTCTTATTTTATTCCACAAGAAGTATCATATCCATTGTAACACAACAGTGGAGGTATTGCGAACATCAGATGACAGGCTTTATGTGAAAAGTAATTCAAGCACAGTTATATTTAGCTTGTTGTATTAAGTGTAAATATTTTCATTTAACTGGTTGTGGGCTATTCTTACTCCAAACATTGCTGAGGGCTGTTAGTAAGACAATGAACCTTTCTGAAAACACTAGAAGGGATAGAACTTTGGTATGTGATCCAGAAGAACGTTAAGCTGAGGTGCAGTGGGCAGCATAATAGGAATGATACCCGATTAGGCCTGAAACCCTATAGCTAATTCACATAAGATCCTAAGCCTGAAAGAAGGAATATGAAAGGCAGCCCATTTTGCCTTCCCCTGGGGGTTGTGTAAAAGGTTTTGCTGTGCTAGCAAACACATGCAAAACAATGTGAATGGGCTCTTGGCTATATAGACGTATTAGCGGTGGGAGGGGGGGCTTGGATTTTCATGGGAAGAAAGGGTTTTTGCCCTTTTCCTGGTGAAACATTTCCATGTGTCTTGCACGGTTGGCTACTGTTGGTCTTGCTTATCAGCCGGTTTATAGCTTAGGGTGTTAACAAATAAGACAGTGCCCCACGTTTGCCCCCATTAGTCTCAGACTTAGCTATTCATTTATCCTGTGTCTGCCAGATGTTCACCCTGGGACTGCTCCACACAGCGTCAACCCGCCAGCTCCCAGGAAATGTGGAGCCCATCATGCGGGCAAGTTCGGGCAAAAACAGGACAATGGGTTCCCATGGGGCCACCGCCCATCTGTTGGGGTGCACACAGTCTCTGTGCATGTTCCACACCATAGAGTCGCAGGAGCAACCTAGAGTGTTTCTAGATCAAATGTAACTCAACAGGAGCGTGGGGGGGGGGAGCGCAAGTGGACTGTGGCAGGGAGGAACACCTGCCCGTTTGTTGCGATCTCTCCCCGTGCGGGACCTGTGAGAGGCAGCTGTTTGGGAGTTGCATAGAGCCACAATGGGCTTCAGTCCAGGAGCAGCAACAATAATTCTGCCTCCCTGCCCGCCCATAAACCTCTCTCCAGAGGTTTCTTCTGTAGGCAGGGAGGGTAGAAAAAGGATCTGATAATAGCAGTACTCATCTCACATGCTCCCAACTCCAGTCGTTCCCCTGAACACATTACAGTCTAAACAAGAAGGGCTCTATTGACCAAACCACTGACAAGTGGAGAGTACCCAGAGGGCTTCCTGGGCAGTCCCGCTGAGGCTGCAGTGCAACACCAGCACTGGGAAAGGCTGGAGGTGGAAGCATGCACAGCAGTGATGGGGTCCCTGGGGTATATACCATTTCTCTCAGTAATCATCCCTTTAATACCCCTGTCTTACCCAGCACAATTTCCCTCCCTGCTGCAGTACTAGGTCTATGCTTCTCACTGTCAGCTCCGGCTCCCGGCGATGGCAGCAACAACCACAGGGACCCCGATGCAGCAGAACACTGCTGCGGACGACCTGTCCAGTCTGGACGTGGCTACCAGTTGCCGGGATGAGTAGCCACACCCCCTTCACCCGCACACAACGTAGGGTTACCCCTGCCACGGCATTCTGAGCATCTGCAGGCGCACAGGGGTGGGGCTTCCAAGATAAAACACAGGGGGAAAGCTCACCACAGTGCTGGTGATCACAGAGAAACCGGCCCCTGTGAAAGCTTGAATACCTGTACTGCAAGAGCTGTGTGTGTGTGGGTCCCCCGAGCCCCGGTGTCTGCATCTCTCCCCCGCCCCCAAATAGTTATCCTGGTTAGTGAAGTGGGAGTTACTGAGTACTAGAGTGTGTGTGTTGCCTTTTCACTTCTCCCTCCTGTTCCCCGTGACTGAGTGCCCATTTAACCCTTACCTGTCGGGGCCCCTCCCTGCCCTCACAAAGATCCGCATGCATTGCCCCTCCCACACCTTTCCCCCCCGGAGTGATCAGAACAAGTGATTGTGTGGGGCAAGACTTGGGCTTCCCTGTGCCACTCGTGCCCTATGATGATAGAGGCCTGAGCTCTTCTACAGCTCTAAGGCCACCATTCTATCCTGACGGACATTTACTCCTCGATATGAGCCTCCTGGGCCAGGGTCAAACCGCAGTTGTGTGCACGTGCCCCCCTGAGTGTGTGGAAACCCCCCTCCCCGGTGACACTCACATGCTGGCAGCTGGGGGGTTGTCTGGCAGAAAGGGGAGCTATTTCGGGGAGGGAGGAGGAAGGGATCACAAGCAGAAGTCTGCTTCATGATTTAGGTGGGGCTTTCCCCCCTCAAAAATATTGGTGCACATACGATATTTTATCACTGCCTAGAACAGATAATATACAATTACTTTTATAGAATGGGGTTTCAACACGCTTTCTGGAGGCTTTTTGTGTTTTGGTAGTTTGTAGTGAGGAAGTACAGATGTAATAATTGAGTGAGTCCTTTCAAGAGTTCAGAAGTTTCTAAATTTAATTTCCTTTTTGCTGCAAGTTATCTTGATCTTGAAACTTCAGAAATAGGGGGGAGAAGAAAATAAAGATAAAGTGTGTCTTAAAAGTAAATATTAGCTGAAACCTTTTTCTGTTTATGGACATATGTCACATCACATGTCTTTCAAACCTTCAGTTAAATAGCTTTTGCAACATATGCTTTAGATGTGCTGTTGTACCAGAATACTAGAGCACAATACAGTGCATTACAAAGGGAAGGTTCAAATATGAAGGCAAAACTCCTATTCGCTACAATAGGATTTCTGCCTTAGTAAGAAACAACTGATCCTTTGTACAATAGGAAGAGGCCAGTTTATACAAAAGATTTAATGTAATCATATGCTTGGATATTGAAAGAATGCCAAAAATAATATTGAAATATGAAATAATGGAAGAAAAATCCTAATTCATTCTAGATAACTATGTTTAGTAGGATATATTCATGAAAGCAAGTTCTGGGTTTATTGGAAAAGAAAAAGCTGCACTATAGGGAAACCTACATAGAATGTAATTGGTTTTAACCTGTTACATATGTACATTTTTTCTTGGATGCAGAAAACAAGGCTCATTTAGAGCAGTAAAGGAAGTTACTATGATTATCCTAATTAACAATTTGCCAAGTTATTTATAGAATACAAGAAAATGACATTCATTACCCTATAAACTATGCAACAAACCATTACACACTGTAATAAAATCAATAAGCACAAAAAGACCAATTATATTACATTAATGTAAATGCTTTAGTGAAATAAATCCAAATCATCCATCATAAGTAGTATTCTTCACACAAGTATTGAAGCGGCACATCTGTATTCTTGTATCCATCAAGAAGTCCCAGGCACCTAACATGCTGAAAATGTTGCATCCGTTAATTTTTACCCAGTAACCAGTAATATTCACTCACAGATTTTGCTACAATTATTCTACCACACTCAGTTTAGAAGAACAAAAGCAAAAAGATAAGGGAAATCCAATTGCTGCTTCATCAGAAATAAATAAGAATAAACTATTTTACCAAATCTTCCAAACGTGTTGATTTATTCCTAATTAGCAACTGATGAAGCAGCATTTTGAAATCTTTCTAACTCCACACACACGATTAACTCGTAAGCAATCAAGGCATTAGAGGAAAATTAGAAGCAGGATTGTTGTAAAGTGTTGATGATTTACACCTGCAACACACATCTGCTAGAGTTTAATTTGCACTATGGACCAGCCTTCTTACTGTCTCCCATTTTGAGATTTTAATTAAGTTTGCCATTGTTCTCTTAACCTAAATAATTTCAAAGGGTGAAAACAGACATGACTCAGGCCCACTGTCTGGTCCCCACCAGACACACCCCATGTCTGGTCTCATGCCGCCAGATGTTGGCCTGCGACTGCCCTGTGGCGGGAAGGCAGCTGGCCCAGAATGAGTCCTAGGACTGATCCTGGGTGCTCATTCCAGGACAAGAGTTGCCCACGTGGTCCAGAGTGGGTCAACACGGCTTTTTGGCCCTCCCATCCCTGACACGGGGTGGGGGCCACCATAGCTGCCCATCATGGCAGTGGTTTGGGGCTGGCCACCTGCATGTCTGTTGCAGCTCCACCCCTACTTGGGTCATGCTGTGGGACATCTCTTCTGACAGCCAGCACCTTTTTTTCAGTGCCACCCACTGACCTGGAGAGTGTCCACCGCTGTTTCCCAGCCCACCCCGGGGAACCTCCATGCTGAGTGCATGTCTGTTTCTATCCAACAATAGGGAATATTATAGGACTACACTTTTCTGGTCAAATACCTGCACAAAACTTATTTGAACATAATGCCTTTAGAAAGACCAGAATCAAACCACTGTATAGTGGTAAACAGAATGGCCAGTATTTTGGTAGTGCTTCTCTCTCCACCAATCATTTTTAGGATTTATTTTTTGGCAAGGTGTCCTCCGGTCTTCCCTTTCTGTTCTCAGTCTAAGTTTCTGAACATTTAGAGAGATTTTATGCCTGAAATAAATTTAGCAAAATGGGAAAACCATAAGAGTTATTTCATAGATCAGTTTGCGACTGACCCACAACTAATTAAACCACTGAAGTCTGCTTTACTATCATCCAGTTTAAAGTGATGTGATGCCTCCTTTAATTCTCTTGCAGCAAAGTATAAACTGTATGAAGTTGTAATAAAATAAACTGGATTTCTTTGCTCAATTGAAATAGTCTGGTTAAGCACCTGTACAAATAAATCTATGAAATCTATCATTTTTGAGAGCTGTGGTATTGCTAATGTACGTTCCGGAGACATAGGTACTTCAGGAAGTCTTTGGGTGTCTTTAGACATAATGTCAACAGGTGTCTGCATGTGTGTTTTGACCTGGATATGAACGTCAACCAGTTTGGCCCTGTGTTCACTATGTGGCACTACTTAGACACACAGCCCATCTTGGAGAAAATTGGTGTTTTGCTCACCACCCAATCTCAGTATGCAAGCACTGCCTCCTCATTCCCCATATTGTACCTGCTAACACGCCACATGATATCATTAGACGCAACGTTGGCCACATGTTCGGCCGGAACACGCAAATTGTCCTTATGATGCAATGGTGTTCACATTGTATGTTCAATGGGTGGCCAAACTGGTGTTAGGATTGTTATGGTCCTTACACACAATGGCCAAACATGTGTTAAGGGGTTTTGGCACCCAATCTTAGTTTGTCTAAAGACGCCCTTTGACAACTTCCCCTACAAAAAAACAAAACAGAACACCTTCATTCTCAAAAGTATTCTGCTGCTGCAATGCTAGGGTCTATCAAACTGTAATAAGTAAGATTAGATTGTAGACTAATTATGTCCATCTTCATTAATAAGAGTAATAAAGTTGAAACAAAATTAAGAACCATTTTCATTTGTATTGCAGTTGAATAAAACACTCAATCTCTTTTTATCACATAGTACAAAATGCAATAATACATTACACACATTGGGAACAATCCAACGGCCTGCTTATGACGACCAGCCGTGCGGGGCAAAAATGCAGCCCCAGCCTATGTGACCCACACGAGGAACCACGTGCACATCTGAGCGCGCACGTTCTGGATGAGTGCCAAGCATTGGAGTCCAGCAGGCCACTGGATTGTCCCCATTGTTTTAAATAAACATATTTATGAAAAATGACCCAAATTTGATATGAAGAATAAGCTGACTAAACTTTGTTAAGAACGTGCATCCCTTTAATTGATTAAAGTATAATCACTATACGATTACAGTAGTATACTATATGACACTATATGATTTGTTTACGTATGTAGTCTTCAGGCTAGATAACTGTTCCTTTCAACAAGAGCCTTGTGCATTCTGCATTCAATCCATCCATCGTTAGCACTTCCTAACAATGAATTATATTTCATTATGAATCCAAATGCTTCAGGTCTCAAAAACCTAATGCCTTCTCTCTTTTTATCACAGAAAAAACTGATGTAAAACGTAGCTCGCTTACTAACGTCCTTGAAATGTACTGTTCGGATATTAAAGCTCTTTCCCATAATTTTGGTTGTGTGTCTTTGTCATATGTTGAAAAAAATAGTGTTAGACAATGAGACAAAGCATTGGGAGGAATATGCAGATCAAGCTTGAATACCTGTTTGTCTTCTTTGGAGTAATATATTAACTCACCCCAGACAGGGCCAACGTTCCACTGGACGACCCTCGGTGACTGCCCCGGGCTCTGCTATTTTCTCTACTTTCACGGGCCCCACAGTGGTCCCCATTTTCACCAGGGTAGGGTGTGGAGGCTGTCGTGTTCCAGGGATCCAATCCCTGATCATAGCCAGTGTGTGGGAGCAGAGCACCCTTTGTTAGTGACAGATCCAGAGGCCTCACTTCCCAGTGGGGCCCCAAACAGAACCACTGGAGAGGGTGTCCCCAAGGGATCAAGGATATGGTGAAGGTGCCACCAGGAACCCCACATTTTATCTTCACCCTCGGCTCTGCAAATTCGAAGACCGACCCTGACCCGATGCTTTTATTTCTCTCATCTGAAATAAAGATACATAGAAACCTGCTTTGTACTTGTGATTTTTATCTGAGTTTGGCAAAGGACCCTGGAGTTAAATTTGAATTCCTTACAGATGGAACATCTCACTATCAATTGTCTGTACTAGGGGTGGGAATTTCAGTTTCGGATAGAAGTAAAATTGTCCGAAATAGCCGTTTTGAATTAATCCAAAGTTTTTGATCTTTTTCAGTTTTGGTGTTTCAGTTCTTTTTCACTGATTTTGTTTCTTTTCTTTTCTTCCTCTTGATTTGATTTGCAGTTTGTTCTCATTGACTTCAATGGGGAAAAATGCTTCTCCCATTGAAGTCAGCGGAAAGCAAAAGATCTGAAATAAAAAAATCTGAAACTGAAACGAGATCTGAAATTCATAAAAAACCAAAAAATCCCAAACTGAAATTCCACCCAGAGTCCCACCCCTAGTCTGTACTATAAAAACAACCTAAACTCCATACTAGAGGTTCTCACACTTTGGGTAGGGACCCCAAATGAGGTGTACGCCATTTACAGATGAAGATCACGATCCTATTGATGTCCTATTTGCATTTCTTCATTGCTGTCTGCGGTCACAGAGTTAGATATAAGTCTCAAAATGGGGTCATGCAGGCAAAACTTAGGGAACCTCTGCTCTATACAATTCAGACTCTATACAGTTAATTTTGACTATTTCCCCATCTTTTGATGTCCATTTCCTTAAAAAAAATTTAAAAAATGTTTTCCTTGCACAATTTTCAAAGTGGCAAAATGAAGCCCCTGAAAGTAATACTAGAACAAAAATCTGAAGGAAACTTTGTGAAGGCATGTGAAATGATCACATTAATGGGAGAAAGGTTTTGATGTAGAAAATACACTATCAGAGACTGAAAGAGCCAACTTTGGAAGCATAAGTCATTTCCCCCCATTTACCTCTTGTACTGCGCTTAACCACAGTGTGTTTAGAGCAACTTATTAATCATTAAGAGGCACATTGGTGTGGAGATACTCGCAGCAGTGGGAGTGCTGCAGTGCTGCTCTGCTCTGCAAAAAGTGGCTCCTTGTGAGAACAGGGCAGTGGTTCCGCAACTTTTTACCTGAATTATCCCATTTTGAGACAAGTTTAATTCCATGATCCCCAAGCAACCTCAAAGACAGGAGAGTATATCAAGTTTGCTAAATATCAATTGTGATCATGACCCCATCCACAGATAAGTATGACCTCCCTTTGGGTTGTGACCTGTGGTTTGGGAACTTTGGGGATAGATACAGACCCAGGTCTGGACAGTATTGCACAAATGCACAATATTTCTGATTAGTATTGTGCAATGGGTAGTCATTGTGTGGGAGACATGCCTTGATCTACTATGTGTGGGGAGGTACGAGGCACATTACAAGCATGAAGGGCTCTTCCTGCCATTGCCCTGAAGCAGAGCTAGCCTTACCACATGGCGACCTAGGGCATCTGCCCCAGGCCCTGTGGGAAAAGGGGCGCTGCAAAATGTTCCAGGATTGGAGGGGCAAGTCCCAGGACAGGCAGGGATCAGAGCAGGGCCAGCACATAAATGATAGCTACAGCAGTGCAACACCATGCTGTTCTCTCCCCGCCTCCTGGAATTGCCACCTCCACTCACTGCTCTCTCCTGGAAGTGCCCTCTCCTTCTTCACAGAAGCCCCGGTCAGAGTCATAGGAGCGCCCAGGTCTCTTGAGGGCGAGCAGGGCCCTTCTGGGAGGAAGGAGAAAGTGGAGCATTTCTACACCACTGTAGCTACCAGTTGCATGGAACCTCGCTCTGCCCCTCCCCCTCCCATTTTGGGGGCCTCTGTCCTGGCTTCCAGCCCTACTCCAGACCCTGCCCTCCATAGGGTAAGTCATGCCTTGAACTGGTCTCCATCATATAGCTCTGCAGCTGTTTCTCAAGCGTTCAAGTACGAAGTTCCAAGTACTTGGGCAGAATGTTGAGCTGTGGATTTGACTGTTGGTCGCACATGTATTGGTATTGTCAGTCCTTAAGAGAAGAAAAGAAGCAGGACTGGCCACTAAAATTATAAATTAGCATTGTCTTAATATTTCCTTCAACATATTGCACTTTTATACTTCAGTTTCTTATCACCCTAATGTACTGACAGCACTATTAATCTTGCTTATGGAAATATAAGGCAATTAAAATATTAACTTCTTTCTTAAGCCTTTTGGAAGTTTTGAGCTCTGTCATTTCAGGAAGAAAAAGAAAGCAATTTATCCTTACTAACTTTCACTCCCACTAGTAGGAAACTGTCTGCATTTTAAATCTGAAGCACACTTTTTATAATAAGTGAAGTAAATGACTTTATTCAACAGTATATTTTATATAGTAGGTGCTATGCAAAAGGAAGAGGGGGAAATAATAAACACAAAAGATATCAAGAGAAGCTCATAAATGTTCCAAAAGCAAGGCTGATGGGAACAAAAAAATCAGAGGAAGAAAAATAAAAACGTAACAAACCTTTTAAAAAACACAAAATGTAGAACACTGTAGAGAAAGCAGGTGCTACAACAAAGTCTTTTACTTCAGTGAATCAAGAAAAAGGATGGCTTGGCTTTGAGCAACTCAAACCTGAGAATGAGTATAAGTAGAGGGAGAACTTGCGGGGAGGAACGTGAATCCTGAAAGGAGATGGATAATTGTGATGTGGCTCTTGCTGTCTCTCTCTTTCTGGTAAGCGTTACAGCGTTGCAAAAGGGGCAATACGATGGTGCAGGTATGGGCCCTTTAAGCATTGCCTGTCTATCACCTGGGCCCCAGCCAAGCAGGATGGCCATACTTCCCCTTTAATACAGGATGCTTATGAAAAATACATGGTTCAGGGGCGGG
Source organism: Sphenodon punctatus (assembly GCA_003113815.1). NCBI lineage: Eukaryota > Metazoa > Chordata > Lepidosauria > Sphenodontia > Sphenodontidae > Sphenodon > Sphenodon punctatus. The sequence continues at coordinate 5,264,614 of QEPC01006430.1, read as the reverse complement.
CTGCAAGGCCAGGCTGCAGCCCTGTCCCATGCATCCCTTCACCATGTATTTTTCATAAGTGTCCCGTATTAAAAGGGAAGTCTGACCACCCTAGCTATAAGAGCCCTGAGCTTTGGGCTCTCTGGAAGTTGATGCCTGACTTTCTTTTGCATAGAGAAGAGCTGGGAGTGTGTGCACTGAGCTCTCCAAGGTGCTAACCAGATCCAAGATGAGGGTTTGATACATGGTCTGACCTGAGGTCATTAGGTTCTGTATGCTGTGATAATATATCAGCATTGACTGAGGAGAGCTGCCTGGGACTGTGATTTTGGGCCTGCTCATGCTGCAACTCATCAGGGGAGTAGCAGCCTTGATACAGAGAGCCATAAAACTGATAGCTCTGGGGTTTGCAGCATTGTAAAGCGCTGAGATGCAGTAAACCAATTTGTGGGCTACAAAGCCCTCAAACAACATGTAACAGAAGTCACGTTAACTGCTACAGCAGTCATGTTTTTCCTCCAACAACCCTTATAGTGGGACAAAATGTCTGAAATCACCCCCAGTGTAGCTAAGGATTCAATGTGTAAATGGGACTCAAAAAGCATCTGAGTACTACGTATCTGTGCTCCCAGAACAGTGGGCATGAATACAATAGTCTTCCTGCAAACTTGGCTTCATGGGTAGAGGTGGGTCGCTAAAAGGGATTGATTTTCACTATTGCAGGATTGATTTGACTGGCTTTGATGGAAGCCATCCTTTTTGGCCGGTTTTACATGGGGAGGCATCTGTATAAACAGGCGGTGGTGGGTGGGAGGATGGGTGTCTGCTCAGTGATCGCCCGTGTGAACACCGAGCAGGATAGGTGGGGGTTCATGCGCGCTCCCGCACCACACCCACCTCCACCCATCTCCACCCATGGAGCCCTCCAGAAAACCAGAGGAGGCTCCATTGGGGTAGGTGGGTGGGGATGGGTGGATGTGGGTGGGTGTTCGTGCACCTCCACCCACCGTGGCTGAACACCCATCCCTTCCCAACCACCTCCGTGTAAAAAGGGCCTTTGAGGCAAAAGATCCTTCCACTGGAGGATCACTTCAGAAGATGCAGAATGGAGACAATAAAGCTATAGCCTGTTTATCATTTCTGTCTGAATCCTCATTCCGTCATTACCTTCAACAATATGAGTTACAATGGTTACACAGGGTCTAATGTGTGACCATCCTTTTGAAGGACTCAGAACTCAGTCATATTGCCTTATTCAAATAAGAATTCTACTGCCGAAAAATGAGGCGCTGAAGTGTCTGGGAGGTTCCCCAGTGAAAAGCAGGGAAGAGGAACCTCTCAAAGCTGTGTGAAATAGTTTAGGGTCTTTTCTTATATGCTTATTTGTTCCGTCATGGACCCAGCCTATGTATCCAGTCCTTACCCTGGTTGTGTACGGTCAAGTGGAGCAGTTGTCACCGACAAATCTGGACAGAGGTGGCAGCTCCTTCGTGCCCAAGACAGGCGGGGACCAGTCAGGTCTGGAGTACCAGGAGCAGGGATGGAGGTAGTGCAGCACAGCTTGGTGAAAGAAGATCCCAAGAACAACTGCAGCTGCACTTTCTGGCAGATAAACAGCCTCCTGAAAGTGTTCAAAGTGGAGCCCAGCACTTCCTGACAGGCCACTCCAAAAGCAGAGTTCCCCTACTGCTGTCTCCTCCTCCTCCTCCTCCTCCTCCTCCTCCTCCTGTCATCCCCTTTCCTTCAGAGTTCCTCAGCCCAGTCTCACTTTTTTAAAAATAAAAAAATGGCCAGTGGGGGAGAAGGGAGGATCAGGGGAAAGGTTTCCTACCTCTGGTGTAAAGAGTACCAGAGAGGGCCTTAGTAATGATTGCAGTAGAGCTAAAGATACCTTTGTGTTATTCTATTCTTCTGAAATAAAAGCACAGGATTTTGGAAAGCCCCTATGCAAAACATTATTTACAGACATTAATTTGATGTTAAAAATCAGCAAGAGTCTCTTGATTATGGTTTCTTTGGCAGAGATTAATGCAGATAGCTTGGTTTGTCAAGGAATTGTAAGCATGATGAATGTGACCAGTGTAGCAATGGGTGTTGATGAGTCATACAGTCATCGGGAATGGAGAGAGAGGTTAGCGGAGATAGCTATGAAGGGCTAGATTGCTTTTTAAGAGACTTAATTTATTTTTAATGGGGTTTTGATAATAAAACTAATAAGTAAAGATGTGGAGAATCCAAATTCAAGAAAAGAAACTATTTTAATTTCCTTCGATTAGGAAATTTTATCCTGTTTGCACTGTAAAACATGTTGCAGTTGTGTAATGCATGCATTTAATTAACACACCAAGTCTGCACCCCACAAATGTTTATGTTCTGCGGGAATGAGATAAGGAAGAGTTAGCAAAGGTGATGTGTGAAAACATTTTACTAGTTAAATACTGCACTTTTACATTTGTTTTAGTTTTCTCAGAACAGCCAATGGCCATTTTTACACGGATGGAGGTGGGTGAGGGGATGGGAGTTTGGCCGCGACGGGTGGAAGTGTGTGTGTCCATTTACACAAATACATGTGTAAATGTGTTTTCCGGAGGGCTCGTGGGTGGAGGTGGGTGTGTGATAGGTGGAGGTGGGTGTTGTGCGGGAGCACGCACCCTCCCCCCATCCTGCTCAGTGTTCACACGGGTGAACACCAAGTGCACACCAAACACTGAGCCGGGGGATGAGGGGGAACGTCTGTGTAAAAACAGCCAATGTTTTATATTTTTCTCACACAAGCCCCATTGCTTTTTGTTTTAATGAGCAGGCAGATCAGTAAGCACACTCATGATTGCTGCAAGTTATTTTTGGAAGAGAGAGTGGTAAGGCAAAGCTTTTTGTGGATCCAGTTGTGAAATTTCTTTGTTTTTATTTTAGTATTTATTAGTCTTTATATTATAATAATAAAATACAAAAACAAAATAAGAAAATTCTAAGTATTACAAAATAGATAACTAAACATACATACTATAAACTTAGCAGAGGTTGGGAAAGGGGGGAGCTAGACACGGGCTGATTTCATGCCATGTGCATGGTGTGCGCAGATCCCACATGGGAGTCGCATGTACCCCCGTTAACAGGACATTGTGCTGCGTGCAACCCACACTGATACCCGTGGGATCTGCGTGCTGCCTTTTTATACTATTTCCCTAGTATAAGGAAGTGATGTCCGTTGCTCCGTGGGTGGGTGTGGGTGGAGATGGGTGTTGGCCGGGAGCAAACACTCACCAACACCCACCAAAAGTGGCATTTACACAGATGCCCCCACCCATCTCCACCCAGGGAAATGCTCCCCACCCACTGGCCAACACCCATCTCCACCCAGAGGAACTGGGTGGAGGCATCATGTGTGCACACAGGCCCCATGGTGACTGGCTGCAGTGGTGCCCTGCAACATGTATAATAAAATATAACACCCATTAAATGGGTGTTAGAGTGTCTGTGTAAAAAGGGCCAATGAGATATCCAGGCAGAAATGTCAGACAGGCAGTTAGTGAGGCAAGACTGAGGGAGAAAGAGGAAGGGAGGCAGGGTGGAAATGAGACTGAGGAAGATAGGGGGAGAGAGGGGGGAATGGAGAGATAGGGTTGATACCATCAGAATATAGATGGTACTGGAAGACATGAGATTCAATGAGTTTGCCTAGGGACAGAATGTATAGAGAGAAGAGAAGAGGGCCAAGGATGGAGCCTTGGGAACTCCAATCAAAAGGGGAAGAGAAGTAGAGGCAGCACCAGCAAGAGACACATGGTGTGGGGGAGCCAGATTATGACCCTGGCTCTCCAAATAAAATGTAGAAATGTGGAGAGGTCATCATTTTACATGTGGTACAAGCTAGTGAGTTGGGGAGTGGGTGGGCATCACAGGTGGACCCATGGGTTTTATGCATCACAGAAAAACAAAGAAAAATCAAAGGGTTGTTCTGCCCTACTGTTCTGTTACAGTGGGTAAAAACAAACATGACCGTAGTCTGCTGTAATCTGTTCTGCCCCGCTGGCCACTGCCATGTGTGTTGTTGGGCCACCAGATGTTAGCCCGAACTGACCCCAGGTGTCTTGGCAGCTATCCTGGGCTCTCTCCTTGGCAAATGTCCAAGGTCACAGTCCAGGCTACCACCTGCACGACAAGACAAGAGTGGGCTATACGGGCTATTATGTCTGCTTAGCCTCTTGTTCCCGGCCCAGTCTGGGTGGGGGGAGAGACCTTAAATGGCTGGCTGCCATGGCTGTCCATCTTGCGAGAGGGAGGGCAATGGGAGCAATGTGGGGTCAGGGCTGGCTGCTGGCCCATCTGTTTGATCGCCCAGGCAGCAGTACAGATCTACCAGCTACACTCACGTGTGTCTGGTGACCTGAACTGACCCCAGCCATATCTGTGGTGGGTTACTGACCCAGGTCAGGTCTTGACAGCAGCACGCTACCATCACGTTTGTTTTCACCCAGTGTTTTATGGACGAGTTTTTCATTTGTTCCTTCAGTGCAAAGATTCTTTTTGCTTAGTTGGGAGAAAGATCAGATGTTTTAAGAAATTCTGCATTAAAGAAAATTGAAATTACGTTATTTGTAAAACACTCAGTATTTTCAGTGTTGAATATTTTGTGCAAATTCAATGTATCTGGTTTGGTTTAATTAAAAGCAACAAACAGTTAATTTACATGTACATCCTTGTTGGTATATTGGTAAATTTCATGGGCAAAATCTCAGATACATTAGAATTTTTCCTGCTGACTTCAAAGGTTGGTCCCTTATTAGAGTACACACAAGGATGAAAATAAAGGAATTACACCTGGACAACTTTTAAAAGACCAGTCAAATTTTAGTGACAATATAAGTAATATACAACTTCACTGCAAGAATGAGCACAAATAATCACTCAGTTACACTGCCAAAATAGCAAAGAACCACCTTAATTTTGTTTATTTATATATTTATTTATTTATTAAAATTGATATGCCGGACCCTCCTGCTACAAGCATCTCGGGGCAGCTAATAACATTTTAAAACACATACTTTTGATGTCTTTTGTTGTGCCAAACGTCAACGTCCTGTTTGACATGAATAAAGGTGTTAGAGTTTGGCGTCAAAAGCAGTTAGAACAAATATGAAGATGTTTCCTACACTGATCTCTGATCTTGTTAAATCATTACCATTTTCTTTTTCATCCAAAATATGGAACGCCAGACTTTTTCTTTAAATACACTTATAATGTAAAATAGTTTAAAAAAAAACAGAATGCCAATGGTTTATCATGAAGTCTTCCAAGAAAAGTTACAATAATAGTGCAGTTTCCACAGTTCTCCATAAACATTGTTGGCTAACAGGTTTCCATGACTAACTTTCCTAACAGGAAAAAGAAATGACCGAATACATTTCCACACTAAATGTTAAAAAACCTTTTCTAAGTGGGGGCTCCAAAAAAAGTTCAGTTACAGACTATACACTGTAATATTTATTTTTTCTTATTCATATACGCTGCTATCAAACACAGTGTTTTAGAGGAGCATGCTAAAAACTAACATGTCTCCAGCCCAAAACATTTGCACTCAAAGACAGAGAGACTAGACAATGGTTGTTTAAAAAAACCTCCCCGTGCCCCCTCCCCAGCCAGGTCAGAAACATTATACTTCAATAAAGGTCCCTGAGCTGACCCGGCCACAGGTGCCCCCCACTCTCGAATGTGCAGACCCTGCTGAAGCTGCACGTCCCAGAGAGGGGGAAGCTCTTTAGAAAAACTGTAAGTGACAATTAATGTACCACTGTCAAAATGTGTATGGTATTATATATTCTCTTGCTTTTATATCATAACTGCCACCAGAAGAGCTCTGTGCAGCTTGATATCTTGAACACACTCACCAACAGAAGTTTGGTCTAATCAAGGTGTGGCAGGAAAGAGCCACAATGAATGGATATCTTTTAAGAGAGGCTAAGAGGGCCGCTGGACTAAACCCAAGATGGCTGCTACAGGAAGTTAAAGTGTTTGGGGTGTGACTCTAGCTATGAAAGAGAGCAGCCAAGCTAGAAGGGGGCAGAATCTCCCAAGACACAGAAGGAAGCACAATCTCTGCAGGAGCTGCCAGAAGAGCTGATGGAGACAATGGAACGCTACTGAGGAGCCTAGATTGTGAGGTAGATGTGAGCTGGCCAGAGGGACTCCTGTCTGGCTAGGCTTGGCTTGGCTTGGCTTGGCTTATGCTATACACTGGAGCTGATGTTCTAAGACTGGTCAGGGGTCTGATGCCTGGTGTGAGGGAAATGTTATGTTATTAAACTGATATGTTAATACCTAACACTGACTCTGTGCTCTGGGCCTGATCCTGCATACATTTAACCACAGTGAAGTGGGAACCCTGCTACAGAAGGGTATAATTTTCACTGCTGTCTCATGTTTTGTAGGGCAAAGATTTGGGGCATTTTATTTTTTTAAAGATCGATTTAAAATAATTTAAAATAGTGCATCCCCAAACTTGTTAAATGAAAATATTATGCCAAAGGGTATTTTTAGACATGCTGGGCCTCCCTTTACCACGGCCCAGGATCTGTTTTGGATCCCGGTCTGGAATCAGGCTGGCCGTAGTTCCGTAGTTTAGACATGCCGGCCTGATTCCACTTGGGGATCGGGGAGGGGTCGGGGCGCATGCTCCCCCAGCCGTCCGCCTGCCCTCCAGGATACGGGTGGGTGCAGCAGCCAATCCGGCTGCTGCACCCAATCCCGGATCGTGGCCTGAACCACGATCCGTGATCAGCGGAAGGTAACAGATGTTACTTTCCACCGATCCCGGATCGTGGTTGCACTAACCACGATTCCGGAGGTGAGGTCGGCCTCACCTCCGGAATCATGGTTAATCTGATTCCCACTGGAGGTTCATTGGGGTGAACATCTGGCAGGAATCCTTTAGACATTACAGGCCTCTCCTCCAACACAGGGGATTGACTGTGGTAGGAAGGAGGCCCGTAGCGTCTAAAAATAGCCAAGGTTTCATGCTGTGCTTCTGTTGGAGGGAGGCTTAGCTGAGACAATGCCTTTCTTAAAGTAAATGAAAAAGGCCCCCATCCTCAAAGTACTTGCATTAGTGGTAGAATTGCTCTGTGGACTGGGGTGTAAGTCAGGAGTATTTCCCCCCCCTTTCCCCACTTTCCCACTGTTTTAATGTGTGACGTGAGCAAGTCATGTCCCCTTTCTGTGCCTATTTTTCCCTAGTTACAAAGTCAAAATAAAGATACTTAAACTTTAGGCAAAGTTTAGGTAATTGCTGTTTATACAGTGCTTTCACACACATTTTTAATGTTATGTAAAAACTACCTTAAATGTATGTTTTTTAGAAACAGATGAAATCATTTCTTAATATAGAGTGATTTCAGACGAGACGGGGCAGCATTCTCCCCGTCCCGGAATCACCCAAATGATTCCCCGCTGGAAAATCCCTAAGCCTCCCTCCAACAGAAGCACAGCCAACAGACGTGCCAGGGGATCCCGGCGGGGAATTGGGGAGGGGCCACGCAGCGTAACATGCGGCTGCACGCCCTCACCCCCCACACTTCCCCACCGCCCACACTCTGGGGAGACAGGTGGGCGCCGCAGCGCCCGCCCAAAATGACCACAGCCTGGAATCCCGGTGGTGATTCTGGGCCGTGATCACCATCCAGATATGATGGGCCCCTTCATCCCCGCTGGGAATCTCATTCACCACGCAATCGGCACCGGCCCCACCGGTCCAGCCAATCACNGCCGCAGCGCCCGCCAAAAATGACCACAGCCTGGAATCCCGGTGGTGATTCTGGGCCGTGATCACCATCCAGATATGACGGGTCCCTTCATCCCCGCTGGGAATCTCATTCACCACGCGATCGGCGCCGGTCCAGTCGATCACGAGGTGAATGAGATTCCCGGCGGGGATTGAGCATGGTTAACATCTGGGGGGGAACTTCCGGTTCCCAAACAGACGTTACAAGGGCATTCCCCACCACAGGGAATTGACTGTGGTTGAGCGTGATCTCGTACCGTCTGAAAATACCCATAGTCTGAAGCCTAATATAGATGAAAAGTAAATTAAAACAATTAATTGAAACTTTCATTAAGTAACCATTCAAGTGTCCTACAGAAACCCACTATCTAATGGAGAGAGTCTTCTAATAAAACATGTGCAGAATAATGCTGCATACAGTATCAACCTCTGGAAACAAGAGCTTGTCTGAAAAGGGTGGTCTTATGGACAGGAATATATACAAGGAATAACAAAGTAACCCTTGTAAACAGAATATTCACTCAACATTCAATATAATTTCAATACAAAACTCATGTTTTTGTGCCACTAGTTCAGTCTATTTTAAGTTTGTTATACGAACATTACTGAAGCTTGAAGCTGCTCATAAGATATTTATTCTTAAAAATCATTAGTACTTTTAATTTACTTCTGATTAGGAAAATTATGGACACACACCCGCCCCCTACTCCAAGAATTTCTGACTTGTCCTGGAAGTATGTTCTAGGACTTAAGAGTAAATACAAAACCAGAGACAAAAAACCAAACAAACAGCAAACAATAGAAAACAAAAGCAAACAAGCTACTCACTAAGCCTAGTTAAAATTCATATAGTTTATAGGTATATTAAATCACAGTAAGCAATATAAAAACAACTAGTAAATATATCTTACAAAACACTATATCATGCACTACCACATACAATAACCTGGCACGTTTCAGGTGATAGAATACCCTTTCTAAGGGGTATAATTGGTAGTTGTACTCTATCAACATACTGATCGAGTTTGACTTCATTTCCATTTGGATATTTTATTGGATAAGATTCAGAGATATGTTGATAGAGTACAATTGCCAATTATACCCCTGAAGAAAGGTGTTCTATTGCTTACTGTGATTAAATATACCTGTAAACGATATGAATTTTAACTAGGTTTAGTAGCTTGTTTGTTTTTGTCTAGGACTTATGAGTGTCTGTCCTTGAATTCACATGAAGTGCTATGTCATCAATAGCTTCACACTAGGCTTGAATAATGGTGGTCAAAAGGATGAGTTCTAGGTTAAAGCACAACCTTTTATTTCCACTTTTTGTGTGAGAGCTTTGAGCATCTGCCCATGGGCTCTTTCACACCCTGATCTTGAAAGAGTATATGTCAAGAAAGCTTTCACCTCCCATTGGTAAGGACTCAGATATCAGGACTGGCCGAAGAAGAAGTCCAAGGCTTTCATATACTCTTACCCATTTCACTTGATTGCAGTATAATCCCACAAACCTTGATCTAAGAAGACATGCTGATTTACTGGGTCAGCAATGCCATTTTAATGTTATCATGCACACATCTCCCCCAGAGGCTGTGAATATCATTACTAGGGTGCTCCTATGAAGTAAAGTCTACACCTGAACAATCTTCAGATAGCTATCTGGGTTGTTGGCCCCTCCCCTATGAGGGGATGATTCAGGAAGAGTCTGAATCATCTCCTGATGTGCGATCCAACATCCAAGAAGTGTACTTTCCCAGACTTCCTGGGATGCCCTGGGAAGCTGATCCCAGCTCCTCTTTGCACCTGTGTGCTTCCTGGGCTGACTCCCCACCCCAAGCTGCTCTGTCTGGCCACTGCTCCTGCCAGTTGCTGCTCAGCTGATGGGGGTTCTTCCCGCTTGGCTTTTCTGAGCAGAGAGGGGTGCAAGGAGGCTTCTCCCGGCATCCCCACTTGACTAAAGGCATCATGAGTTTTGTATTGAAATTATATTGAATGTTGAGTGACTACAAGGGATAATCATGACCCGCATGCAACCTGCACACACACCCAATATGGGGACTGTGGTGTGCCAGGTGCCCATTGAGTTTTTAGCTGGAAGCTGGGGCTTGGCGCTCTGGGAGAAGCCTCCTTAAGCCTATCCCCCACTCCCCTAAGAAAAGCGTAGCAGGAAGAACTCAGCTCAACTGACCAGCAACTGGGAGGAGCAGTTGCTGGGAGGAGGAGTTGAGTAAGCATGGGCAGCACAGTAGTTTGCGGAGGAGACGGGAATGGTATCCTGGAAAGTTCCAGCAAATCCAGGAAAGTCCATTTCTGGATCAGATTTGAATTGTTATTTTTTCTGGGCACCCAGACACCAGATGAGTTTTGGGGTAACCTATCGGGTGCCCAATGGGGTGGCTGAAATATGTGGGTATTGCCCATAAGTATTAAATGAAGTACTTGCTGCAGTCCAAGGTAGGAATACTGCAATCTGTGAGTCAAATCTAAGCCCCTCACGTTATGTGCTCCCACCTCCCAGAGATTTAGGGACTAGACAGTGAAAGAGGCTGCTGTTGCTAGGAAGAAAAGGAGACAAGAGAGCTCATGTGAAATATACAAGATTGAGAAAGGAAACACCTTTCCAAGGGTTTCAATCTGACCGAATAATCACAGAATCAAAGGTGAGAGGATTGCTGGGTAGACAGGCAAGTTTTTAGTGAGTCCTCCAAACTCATAACCAACCTGTCATTGGGTAAAACCAGATGTGATGCTGATGCGGCGGCTCCCCAGTCTGGGGCAGGGAACAGCAGCTACCACTCTCAAGATCATCAGACCGTACTTAACAAACATGCCTGTGACCCGGGTGGGCAGCAAGCCTTCCACCACCACCCTGTCCCGCTCCCAGTGCCCCGCCCACCCACCATGATGGGCAGCCATTGCGGCCAATGATGGGCAGTCATGGCACCCAGCTATGGCAGCCCCCATCCCGCGGCAGAGATAGTGGGGAAAACAAATGTGTTGGCCCACTGTGGCCCACGTCAGCCTGCCTGGGTAGCCCTGGAATGTTTGCCCATGATCTTCCAGGAGATGCATTCCAGGCCAGGTGCATACTTGGCCTGGGGCAATAGTGGGCCAATATCTGGCAGGCAGGGAACAGATGTATGGCTGAGTCCTTGGCCCGAGTGGGCTATAGAGGGCCAGCATCACATCTGCTTTTACCCATAGTTATGCCCACTTCATCCTTGAAAGCCTGGCGCATCCAATTCGCGCATTATACACCATTTGCAAACATGTTAATCTTCAAAGAATATCATCTACATAAAAACACTAGTAAATCTACAAAGTGCAAAGCAGCCTGTGGCAGGGAACAGCCTGGTGGGGCTGTTGCCCCTTTAAGAGCACAGCGATGCTAGCCTGAGGACTGAGAAGGCTGGGCTGTGGCTGTTGGCTGTCGGCTAAGCTAAGCAGCTGGGTAAGGGCTTAGCAGAGTCATCCCATTAGGAGTCTGAAAAAAACCCCAAGCTGAATGCAAAATGAAGGTGAGCAGACACTGACTGGCCCTTTAAGGGCTGGAGGGCTAAAGAGTCAGCCCCACCCACTTAGGTATATAAGAAGAGACCAAGCCAGAGGAGAATGTCAGTGTCTGGCTGTAGAGAGACATGGTTCTATACTGAGAAAGAACTAAGCTGCCAAGGAGCCCTCTTCAAGGTGCTGACTCATGTGCTGGGCAGCTAAGGGAAGCCTGGTGCCTAGACTACTAAACTAGGGCTGAGGAAGAGCCCTAGCACTCAACACTATCAAGGGTCCGGAAGAAACTGGTTGGTGATGCTGTGGAGTCCAGGGAATCCCAAATGGACGGTGAGGTTTTGACAAACCTTAAGAGACCTGCCTGAGCTTCGAGTGAACTTGCTGGGTTCCAGAAAGACTCTGCCTGGCACATAGATACAGGGCATAACCAGTGATAGGTCTGTGGCTAGAGTTAAAAGAACTTTGGCAAAGCCTAAGGGGCTGCAGGGCTACAATGAAAGTGAACCTGAGCCTGAAGCTGTGAGTAAACTGCCTGAGACACATTACCTGGCTGTGGTTAGGGATGGGGTTGCCAGAGAGCTGTTTCCAGGCATTAGAGTGACAAATTACAACTGGTGGTGTCAATATGTGTGACAATACAACTGGTGAAGAACTGTATATGGGTGAAAACAGACAGGATGCTAACTCCACTTTCACACTGTCTTAACATTTATTATGCATGTTTCAGGGCTGTAATGGTGCCCTATGTAGCCCTGGAACATGCATAAGAAATGTTCAAGCAGTGTTAAAGTGGAGTTAGCGTCATGTTTGTTTTCACCCTATAACGAGAGACCTTTGAGAGACTGCGGATTAAAGAACTGAGGTAATTCCTAAAGCGAGTCTTGAACTGATTCCTTAAAGAGACAATAGGTGTTTTTAGACACCCATTTGTCCTGGATGTTTGCTGTAACATCCTGAACTTTCTGTGTCTAAATCACTTATCTAGATCTTAAACATCCGGATCTTTGAACTTCTGTGTGAAACTTATCCAAGAACCTTTGTGTGTAAAAGGTTCTCCTGGTAAACTGCTTTGCTCCAGGTAGCTGTGGTCACTTGGTTTCCATGGCAGCCTGTCACATTTACAGCTGCGGCTACTTTAGGGTGCCTCAGGGCAGTCTTTGTGTGAAGAATGCATCCAGGAACTGCCTCAGGGCA
>QEPC01006430.1:5219455-5247784 GCA_003113815.1 Sphenodon punctatus | reverse complement strand
GAACTTGCTGGGTTCCAGAAAGACTCTGCCTGGCACATAGATACAGGGCATAACCAGTGATAGGTCTGTGGCTAGAGTTAAAAGAACTTTGGCAAAGCCTAAGGGGCTGCAGGGCTACAATGAAAGTGAACCTGAGCCTGAAGCTGTGAGTAAACTGCCTGAGACACATTACCTGGCTGTGGTTAGGGATGGGGTTGCCAGAGAGCTGTTTCCAGGCATTAGAGTGACAAATTACAACTGGTGGTGTCAATATGTGTGACAATACAACTGGTGAAGAACTGTATATGGGTGAAAACAGACAGGATGCTAACTCCACTTTCACACTGTCTTAACATTTATTATGCATGTTTCAGGGCTGTAATGGTGCCCTATGTAGCCCTGGAACATGCATAAGAAATGTTCAAGCAGTGTTAAAGTGGAGTTAGCGTCATGTTTGTTTTCACCCTATAACGAGAGACCTTTGAGAGACTGCGGATTAAAGAACTGAGGTAATTCCTAAAGCGAGTCTTGAACTGATTCCTTAAAGAGACAATAGGTGTTTTTAGACACCCATTTGTCCTGGATGTTTGCTGTAACATCCTGAACTTTCTGTGTCTAAATCACTTATCTAGATCTTAAACATCCGGATCTTTGAACTTCTGTGTGAAACTTATCCAAGAACCTTTGTGTGTAAAAGGTTCTCCTGGTAAACTGCTTTGCTCCAGGTAGCTGTGGTCACTTGGTTTCCATGGCAGCCTGTCACATTTACAGCTGCGGCTACTTTAGGCTGCCTCAGGGCAGTCTTTGTGTGAAGAATGCATCCAGGAACTGCCTCAGGGCACTGTATGTGAAAAATTAATCCAGAACTTACTTGTGGACCTGTAAACTCAGAAGATTGAAACATCCAGAACTTTAACGTGTGTCTAAAAATGCCCAGTGTTGATTTGGCTAATTCCCTGGAAGAAGTGACTTAACTAAGTCTGATCCTGCAAGGACTCACCCTGGGTAACTGCACCCTGCTACATAGCCCCAAACTGTACTTCTTCTAGATGAAGTGTGATTAAACTGGTGGAACAATTTCTGAGACCATTTGTGTAAACCTTTTGGTTTTCTGTTCTTAGCAATTATTCTTTTTCTCAGACTTCTGCTGTTTTGGTTTTGCCTGTGGTTTCAAGGAATTATTAAAAGGTCACCCTGCTGATGTTTTGATTTGGTGCCATTCTGCAGTATTATTTCCTGCAGCTGGAAAGCCAGACTCTTAGTGTATAAGGTTTTAAGAATGTATTTGTGTGCTGTGTTATCCATTGGTTTACAAAATGTGGAAGCTGGGCAGGAGTATATTTTAATTAAGAAATAATTGCAAAAATCATCACTTTTCTGTTCCTAATAATTCTAGGATTACCAAAATTGTATAATTACAAATTTCATGCAAATGGTGCTGAAGCATTTTCATTTACTGCAATGTATGATCAGGAAGCAAGAATAGAAAAGGTTGGTTAATTATAGCTGAATGAAAATTTTTAAACAAATTTTAAATGTATATATATTTATTGTATTTTTTTTAACACTAAACCATTCATAAAATGCTTTTGAAATGGTGGGTTTTTTCATTTAAATAAACTGTTTAATAGCCATTTCACTGTTTCTGATCAAATGTTTTTTAAAAATTCCTTAAGGCTTTTCATAAATGAGAATTATTTTCAAGAAATGAAAACAAATTTTAATTTTTGTACCATTTCATGTCAATTTGTGTGTATATTTTTACTTTCTTGCTCTACAAATACACTTTCTTGGAAAATGCATGGCACATACCAAAGAGATTAACTAGACTGACAGTATAGTGAGCTATTTGATGAGCATTCCACTTACAATCTAGCAAAATATATCATTAGACGTGATTTTCCAGCTCCTATTCCAATTTAAAGGTGTTGTCGTCAAGAATGTTACCAGCATTAGCTAGCTGTTATGTGAGATTTGTGTCCTCTTAAATCTGCTTCCGTGACATGTCAACATAAAATAAATAAAACAAAGGAATCATCATATATGAAAGAAACGTGTTTCTTAAGTTTTTACACTGATTATTTCTGGCTGCTCAAAAAAGTAACAGTGGATCAAGAACACTGGGTAAAAACGAATGTGACAGCAGTGAGGCGCCTCCCTGGCCCACCCAAGGGGCAGGCTACTGCAACCACCACTCCTTGGGTTTGCAGGGAGGGCTGTCCTCCCGTAACCCGGGTATGGGGACTGCCATCATAGGTCCCTGAATGCCACAGGTCGGCCTGAAGACCTGTCCACATGAGACAGAATTCCTGGATTTCTGCTACTCAGCAGGATCGGGCTTCCAGAAAAAGCTGTCACCAAGTACCTGATGGGGGGTGCTCCTCAGAGCCCCCCATCAGCTGTTTGGTGCACGCACCTGGCCTACCAAATAGCTGATGGGGTGGGGTGGGGTGCTCCTTGTCAGATTTGCTTCCCAGGACAATTTTTAAAACCTGAATTTACAAATAGTAACTCACAAATTTACAGTCCCTTCCACTTGGGCTGACTCTTTTCCATTCCACAGGTCTGTTGTAGTAGTGAACTGGGTTAACTACTGGGTCAACTGAGCTTTAACTATTACTATTATTTTACTTTCTTTACTATAACGATGACCATTGTGTTTCCATAAGAGCTTTCTTAAAAAAAAAAAAGTTGGAACAAAATGATGTATTTTTGACGACCTATGATGGTCTGTAACATTTCTGACCCAGAAGATTTAAGAAGTGCTATAACTCAAAACTTGTCCTATTGTCTAATAATAGGTCTTACTGCTATTCTTCGTAAGCCTAATCAAAACGTTAAAACACAGTTTTAAAGTTTCTCAGGTTTGCAAACTGATTGGGATTATCCTTTTGAGAACTACGAACACCTGCAAATCCAGGAAATTTCCCTGCCCAATCATTTCTACTTTTAAAATCCCATTCTGATGGTTTTGATTAGCGGCTGGCTATGTTTGATTTTCTGATGTGTTATACCTCAATGAAAGCCTAAGACAAAGTTGCTGTTGGACACATTGCTCAGGAAAATCATACTTTAATCTTGTAGTGCTTATGTACGCATAGTCAATCTTACCTGATGAAACTCGGAAAGAAAATTATGTGTATATCTAAAGCTTTCTGAGCTAGTCAAAACTTTTAATGTAATTAGCAGGTGATACATTCAACATGTGCATGAGCTGGATATTAGATTCCTCACTGCATTATTGCCCTGCCAAGAGTTGGGCTGTAAAAATACACAAAAACTGAAATAGGAGATTAATTTAATTTTTTTTGAAGTCAAAAAGTCTTTCAAGTTCAAATAATTTATTTCTGGTGTTGCTGATCACACAGTTCTTCTTAAACATGACTCTTAGAAAAACATTTTTTGTAGCATCCCACAGTTACACCTCACCAGCATGGTGAGTTTAGATTAGGAATATTTACAAGGCAGCAGTTTTCTGAAACCTGTGGTTAAAGAGTGCTTCTCTAGACAGTTTTTGAAAAATGCATTTTCCTACCCTCTGATCTTTCTCTGGAAAGCAAATGATTTTTGCACCACAGCCTACAGGCTCACACAGAATGGTTAGCATTTTGAATTATCTGTTGGGAACAGTCTTCTTTTTTAAAATATAACTGCTCTTCGCATTTAGGTGAAGATTTCCAAAGCTACCTTAGGGCTTTAGACACCCAGTTCCCATTAATTTTAATGGCACCTGAGCATCTAGAACACTTGCACAGCTTTGAAATTCTCAGGCTTCGTGAGAAATTAAAGTCCAGAAAGGACAAAAACTACACTCGGATGTTTCACTGAGCCTTGTGTGCCACTTATACAACTTAAAAGGTAGATTATGAAACCAATTAATTTTTATGTCACCTATATTGAAATATGACAGCAGCGTCAGGTTGAAAAAATTAACAAATGTAAGTGTCAATATGTATCAAGAGTGTCTATCACTTGACCTTCTAACACACATAATGAGAAAATCAATATGGTATAACTCAGTGCTTTCCATGCATTTTTATTGACACAACTCCATTGCCTAAACAAAATGTATATCGTTTGCCAGGAACTAATTTATACGCTCTAAAACTTTTTTCAAGATTCATATTTCTCTTTTTACGTTCTTCAAATTACCACTAATGGAACTTAGAGAAAATCAATCACTCTCTCTCTCTCTGTTTTTTCATGTTTACAGTAAGAATAATTAAAAATAAATATATTTTGGAGAATTTAAGCAAATGGAACATCACGTATGCTGCCATCATATTTTGTTCTGATATTAATGGCAGAGTTGGTAAGTGCAAATTGAAAGTAGCAGGATACATCATTTAAGCTGAATTTTTTTTTATTAACCATTTTCTTATTGTGTCATAGTGGAAGAAAATATGTGATTAATGTTCCCCTAATTCTGATAAGTTACAAGGGTTTGTACTAAGGGAATAATAACTCTAAGGTTCAATAAAAACAGTAATTACTTTATCAACCTTCTAGTCACACTGCAGACACATGTACTGAATAATTCCACAAGAGCACTGACATAAAATGGGCCTTTATGTGGGAAATTAGTCTTTTTACCTGAAATGTCCATTTAAAATATGGAGGTGTATTATACTGCCAACTATCAAGGAGCTAACAAGAGAGAGTCCTTTTCCAACCACTTCTGTCATTTGTTCTTTCTCTTAGATTTACAGTTATCTCAATTATTAATTTATTTTAAAATAAATTTGATTTAAACATCACTGTTTTAACCTATTTCATTATTGTATATGCCATTTACATAGTCAGTTAGCCTATATCTCAACAATTAACAGAACTGAGCAGTTTCTCAAAAAACATTTATTTATTTATTTATTTACAAAAATGCCCATGAAGGGTGCCAAGAGGACACATGGGAGGAGAAAGTCCTCTACCTACAAAATGTATGTAGGCAATGTTCAGCTGCAATATGACATTTTTCATGCCAATTTGACATGTAAAGGAAGGGTCCAATAGTTCAGTCTCTGTGACTGTTTGGTATTTGACCTCTCTGCTGAGATTACCAATGAGAGTGCCAATTATTGCCAGTAGTTATGGTATTTTCTTGTGCTGTAGACACATTCACAAAGAACTAGGGTGAAACTATTGACTCATTTCAATTAACCCACTGAACAACCATTACAGAGTTCCATGTTTGGTCACTAGAATGGACCTGTGCTGGAAAAACACCAGAGACCTGTAAGTGAGTCACTCCACATTCCATTACCAATCCCGAGCCATTCAGTCCTCCAAAAACTCAGTATTTTCCAATAAAATCTTTAAAAAAGAGATGACTGCCTCATACGGATTTTATCCTAACAGTGTTTGTACATTATGATCTTAATCCAGCAGCTCACAACTAGAGCTTTCTTATGTGTGTAATGATGCTGGTTCTGTATGATAAGCCACAATAAGGACCAAACAACCCAACTCTACACACTCTAAAGATGAGAACATACTCCTCTGTACTCATGATCCATTACACAGATATAGAACTTTGACTCCAAGAACAAAATGATAAATTACCTTGCTTGTGGATCTTTAAATATATGAGCTGGAAATATATTGCACACAATACATCAATTTCTCCTTATTTTACTCTAGAATAAGCCACTATGCTCTCAGGCAACTTGATTCAACAGTAGTAGTTGTTCAACCTATGATTCAGCTTCTACAAGCACTGGACACCCAAAGTTGAACCACAGAGTCACAGTCTCCCTTAATTGTCTTGGAATGAGACAAACGTTTTCCTAGAGTGAATAAGGGACACTCATGATTGCTAATGAGGTCAGACCCTCTGTAAATGTCAAGTTCATGAGTAACATGACTCAGGGGTCATGGCCTTCCATGCAATACAGTCAAGAGCGTTGTAATTATAACACTTATTAATGCTAGTTAAAAGGCCAAAGTCATATATTAAACAAAATGGAGTGTGCAGAAACTGTATTACTACCAGATTTACCACTGGATTTGTTCATATTATGAGGGAATCTTGCTACTGATAAAGTCAAACCTCATAAAATTTATAGTACTTATTAGCAGAATCAATGGTCTAAATTCTGTCAAAAACAGTGTGGTCATGAGCCACCAACCACTTACATAAGGGTATTCCCACGGAAGCCTAGAATGAATACTCTAGATCAAGTGGCTGGTGTATCATGGCATGTGGGTATGGCCATAGTATTTTTGACAAAATTCAGATAATTGATTCTGCTAATAAGTACAACTATATATTTTATGACATTTGGCTTTATCAGTAGCAAAGTTTCTCTATATTGGAAACTAATGGCACCCATTGTTCTGAGCTTACGTTTCCTCATGCTGATTAGTACTATCATTTTTTTTTTCCCCCCCCTAGCATTCACAGTAAGCTAGACATTGGGTGCTTTTAGATGGAGATCATGCCCGCTTCTGCTGCACTTCAGCCCCAGGTGGCCCTTCTGTCTAAAGGCAGGCCGCCAGATGTTGAGGTGGAGAAGTATCAGAGCAGGCATTCCCTACTCCAGACTAGCCCCTTTTGTGGTGCTCTGGAACATCCGAAAGCATCTCCTGTGGAAGGTCGAACCCGGCCACCTCCTGGCCAAACCTGGAACTCCAGCCTGAGATAGAGCTGCAATCTGTCTGCTCAGTGGATCCATGCTGCAGCTCCAATTCCGACTAGTCATCAACCAGGGCAATGCTATGGAGCTGCGGGCAGCAGCTGACAGCATTAGGTGGTCTGCACACAACTGTGTTGGGGGAGGGTGCTGCATGGGCAAACCACAGGCCAGGGAACTGCTGGCTCCATTTAAAGCCGACCCAGGCAGGGATGGATGTGGGCAGACATGGAGGTGTACCCATGGAGCAGCTTCAGGGGTAGCCTGCCACGTGCCATCTAAAAGTACTTATTGTCTAGCCAAAAGACAGAGTCCCTCCCACTAGACCAAAAAGTATTTGATTGTAGTGTACTCTCCACATAGTGGATAGCCTTATTTATACACTTCAACCATTTCGTATAGACTTATGAACCATGTCTGAGACAAAGCCTAGCAAAAAATACAATTCCGCTTCAAAGGTGGATTAAAGCAGGTTCCAGAGATTTGCCAAACCAGATTCTTGGCTGACAAAAAGCTCATGGGCTGATAAAGTCTAGCTGAAGGAATCTCCACTACCAGAGTACATCAGAGGCCATTTTTAAAAATTGCTCGGGGGGGTCCCATGTCCGCTGAGTGAAACAGCCACAAAGTGCCCACTCAGGTGGAGTGTGTGGGGAGGGATTCTAATAGACAGCTCCCTGGGTGGGTATTACTGCAACCCACACACACTTCTCCTGCCACAGACTATGGCGGAGGGGGAAGCAGGCAGGGTTGGCCTTTGAAAGCAACATGTCCTGACCAAGTGTTGGGGAACCTGAGCTCCTCCGCACTCCCAGCCGGTTACTGGGCCTTGCAAAGACTGTTTCCCTATCCACAGTGCCTCTGAACAGCAGACCACACAGCACAGCAGTCATGACTGGCTGCCACTGTTCACATGGGCTGGGGATGGGCATTGGCTCCCACACACTTTTTTTGCTCCCCCCACACAACTTGCTCAAGCTTTTTCACTAGTGCTCCATGAGTGGTCAAAAGAGCACACACACACCCATGCCATCTTCACATGGGCAGTCAGGTGGATGGTTGATGGATGGACGTGGGTGGTTGTGTCTTGTTTAAAAAGAGCAAAAGCCTCATGTGGAGACTAGAGGTCAGGAGATGACATTTTGATCATGGACCCAGAGTGCCCTGAGCATTTTTGTCTAGAGGAGTGCTGCATCCTCTGATTTGTTGTAAGGCGACTTTTGGCCTGTTGGTGACCTTTAAATACTAGATGCTCAAATAATATTGTGTCGAGGACTATTTAAGGGATAAGTAGATTGATATGACCATGGCCTTGCTCATCCATAATTTTTATCTCATTAAGAAGATTTTTATGGGGGTATTAATTATCAGATTACTAGGTTTTATCTAGCTGAGATGCTTCAGTGCAATTACAATTACATCTGTATTCAGCTGCTTGCATGTATTGGAAAGTTACAAAATAGTTTGTATGGTCCACTTTCTCTAATGTGTGGAAAATGCACATCTTATTTCCCCCAAAGCACAAATAATTTCAATATATTTAATTGTCCTATCAAGAAATAGTAAAGGTAAACGAAAGAAAAAATACATCATGTCAAAGCAATCCTACATATTTATCATTAGCCATTTGGCTTTTTAAGTAGTATGTCTGCAGAGCTATACTCATTTTATGGTACTAGAAACCATACAGCTAAAAGCCTTCAAAAAGTTTTAATATACTGAGCAATCCAATTTCTTGGATGAAATATTTTTATTCTAAAGTCAAATTCAAGTTTGATTGAAATGTACTTCATGGATTTGCAAAGTAAACTGAGTCTGTAAAGCAATCAAGATTTTTTATATAAGCGGCTGGAATACTGTGTCACCCATACCTTTCAAGCACAACCTCCAACCTCTCCTAAAGCTGTATGACTGAGAGGAGCTTTGGGACAATCCCAAATGGTCTAGTAGATATATTCTATTAAAAAATGACTAAAATGTCTCATTGGCCATTTTGGTTGCTAAAGAATAAATATTTAGGGCCCAGTCGAAGGTATGCACAAACATCAAGTGTAGGTTGCATGCGCGTGCATCACATGTGCACTAAAGCAGGATGTGCACAAATACAATGTACTGGGTGTGCACACATCCTGAGCTTGGTGCACTGCTCATACAGTGTGACCCCTATGTGGGGGGAAAAATAAAAAATGCATTGACAAATATGTGCAAGCGAGTAAACGCTCCACTCAGAATTGAAATTGAAGCTATGCAAAAATATCTAACTGTTCCACTTCTTTCCTCATTGCTATAACTAGCCTCAGTACGGACTGTGAAGATGACCTCTGTCCTGGCAGCCATCCACCCATTGTAGATCATAGAAGCAGGATGACAGCGGTGTTTTCTTTCATCCCTGCTACATTCCTGGGGTTTCAAGTTACTTTCAGCCTTTCGTGGCAGAAAATTTGCAACAACCTGAATTGACTACATCTTCCCTCCCCCTCCCCCACTCCAAAAGATATCCTTGGGTAATTTCAGATGTTACGAGATCACAGTCAACCACACTGAATCACACAAAAAGCCCCAGCATGGCCAAAGAGCCCTGAACATCTGTTCAGCGGCATCCAGATTTTCACACCAGCCAATCACTGATAGGGGCCAAAGCCAACCATGGTTCTGGAGCTCGGGATGGGACCAAGTCCAGAACCATGGTCAATGCAATTCCCACTGGGAAACGGCCAAAAGTAATGTCTGAACGGCAACCGCCAGGCGGGATCACACACAACGATGCACGCAGCGTCGCTGCCAGGCAACGACCAACAAATGGAACAAGGAGGGATATTTAAAGGGCACACAGCAGCAGGGGAATGAGGCGATGAGACAATGGAGAACAGGAAAAGAGATGAGATGGCGATGGAACACAAGGAAGAGCAGCAGCCCCACCACCAGCAGGGTCCACAGGGGACAGAGGCCTCCCGCAAACGGGTAAGGATACCACAACAGGTGGGGGGATGACTGGGTGTGTGTGTGCGCAAGGGCAGCGGACAGCCACAGAGGGAGAGAAGGAGGGAGGTGAGGTTGGGAACGGAAAATGCACAGCATCCAACCCCCCATGTCCACCCAACAGACCAGTAAAAGAGCCCAAGGCCCAGAACCCCCACAGGACACCAGCAGGGAGATGGCATTAGAGCCAGAGGGGCCAGCAGGGAAACAGAGGTACCAGAGAGGGGGACAGTGGGGATTCAAGGAGACACAGGACTTCATAAAGATCTGGGGGTCCCTTGAAAACCAAATCAAGCTCGCAGTCAACAAGCGCAACAAGCACGTGTTCGACCAGATAGTCCGGGACATGGAAGAGGCAGGATACCACAGGTCTGCAGCAAGGGTCAAGGCCAAGGAGCTAAAGAGGGGTTACAAGAATATTAAGGACAACAACCAGAGGTCCAGTCACGCAGCTAGGACCCCTCCCTATTATGATGCCCTCGACTGGATCCTGCACATGAAGGGCTCCATCGTGGCCCCCAGGCTGGTAGTGAGCACCGTGGTGCAGGACCGGAGAAGGGAGGAGGTACCACCACCCATGGCAGCACCCAAACACACCGCAGATCCCCCCACCCCAAGAAGAGCAACTCAGGACCTCGGTGAGCAGCAGGCCCCCATCATGGACAGGCACGGGGAGCCCATGACCCATGTCCAGGTTGGGGCCTCCGATGATGACATACTGGTGACCCTGAGCCAGTGGACATGAGGGGAGCACTTGGAGCAGAGCCTGATAGAGCAGCCGGCCACGGTGGACTCAGAGACAGATATCGAAGGTAGGCATAGGGTGTGGAAGGTACAGAGGCCAGCACAGACACAGCAGAGGGAGGAGGGGGACCAACAGGCAGGGGACCGAACTAACCCACCCACCCACCCTTACCGCAGGCGCGGAGGCAATGGAGGGGGAAGGTGCACCAGGAACGGTGGGACACATGGAGAAAGGTAAGCGAAAGGCACGGACCCACTGGGTGCCTGGAGGTGGAAGGGGGGGCAGGAGGAACATGGGGGACGGGACACACACACCCCGATGTAACAGCACCATGTCCATTCCCACCAGGAGCAATACCACAGCCGCAGGTGGCTGAGGCTGAGGAGGAGCAGCGGGAGTGGGCAGGGGGGGAGGCAGACCGACAGGCTGACAGAGGGCAGCGGCACAAGGGGAAGCGGATGGACTTGCGCACACGGCCCCCGGGGATCTCAGGGGAATGGAAAGCACAGCTGCAGGAAGGGGCGCCGAGGGTGTCCATGAGGGAACAAGGGTGGGGTTGCAGGGCACAGCTATGTGGAGGGAGGGGAGGGGACCCGACCACCCAAAGGAAGGGGGAACGGATGGGCAGGGATCCCAGCCCCCCCCCCAGCACCAATCTGGGGAGGTACATGTGCAGCTAACGGGTGCCCAGCTGGGCATACCTAACCTGTATCCCATGACCCACGTAGCCAGGTCGGACACGAGAGGGACCCATGCCACTGGCCCAGTGGATGTGCGAACACAGGTCATGTGTACACCACCAGCAGGAGGACCTCGCAGAGGAGATCCTACGTATGAGCACGAAGCAGGGGGAGGCGATGAAAGCATCCATAGACAGGATGGAGGCAGCAACCGACAGAGCCATGCAGCAGGTGGAGGGACAGGACAGGCGACTGGTGGCAGAGATGCGGAAGGAGAGGAGATTTGAGAGACGAGACTACAGCAGGCAAATGGAGGTATTCAAAAGGATGACAGCTACCATCAACCACCAGGGTGCTGAGCACGACAGGAAAATGGATTGGTCACTTGAGATTGGCACCACACAGGAACAATGAGCACATACGTAATGGCAGCTGCACCCACGGGCACCATACCAGCTGCAACCCCGCAACCACCACCCATCCCACCGCCAGCACCCATCCCACAACACCTGCTGCAGCCCCGACCACAGGGCCCACGCATTTGAATGCCCATCCCAGAGGGGATGTGCCACCAGCAGCCACCCAGGCAGGTGCAGCAGCAGCACCCATCACTGGGCCTAGTCCATCCCCCAGCACCGGCCACAGAGGACAGCCAGGGCCCAGACCAGAGCCAGGAACCACTGGAGGGGGATGCCAGTGCAGGCGAGGGCGGTACACAGGCCATGGAGGTGCCTGCCAGGCAACAGAGAGATCGGTCCAGGAAGCAGGACGGGTCGGGGGTAACGGGAGGGGGAAGTAGGGCATGGAGGGCACTGTAAATGTAATAAACACACCGCTATACACTATTACCATCATGTCTGTCGTTCTTAGCTAATCAGTGCGGGGACCCTGCGTGTAATGGGACAGGCTATGGGCCTGTTGGGCATGGCTATGCCAGGGGTACCGCACCACGGACCCTGAGGCAAATACCTCGTGGGACCCAGAGGGGAGGGAACACCCACAGGACATGGTAAGGGACTACAGCTTGTTGGCACCAGGAACTACTAGGGATCAACAGGCCACACTCTGTTGCACCCTGGTAGTCTCAGGGCAGGGGCACCCATGATATGTGCTTAGTAAGTGCTGCTCTGATCCGCTTAGCATAACAGCACTCCCTGGGGTTCGCCTCATTCATATAGAGCGGGAGCGGGATGGGGTCAGGTGGCCGCTATGGCATGGGATACCCCAGAGCTGCCCCATCGGTCTCACAGATATTGTGCAACATGCAGCAGGCACCAGTGACGAAGGTGGAGGTCTCCACCGAGTAGTCCAGGCATCTGGCAAGGCATCTCCATCTCTGCTTGAGGGCACCGAAGGCCCTCTCAACCACGGTCCTCAATGTGCACAGCCAGGTGTTGTACAGGGACTCCATTTGGTTCCTGGCCACTGGATTCCTTCATGAGCCATCGGAGCAGTGGATAGGCTGGGTCCCCAAGTATGCAGGGGGGCATCAACACCCCCTTCAATCTGGGTTATCCGCATGTTGGCATAGTCCCCCCTGTACATCCATGCAAAGAGGGGGGAGATGGCGAGAATCTGGGCATCATGGCTGTGGCCAGTGAAGAAATCAGTGAACCAGCCCCGGTGATAGACAACGGCCTGCAGCTGCAGTGAATAGTATCCATGCCTGTTGATGTATTCGGCTGCATCATTGAGGGGGGGAGGGATGGAGGATCCCGACATGGGTGCCATCGATAGCGCCCAGGCAGTTCGGGAACCCAGAAGCCTTGAAGCCTGCCATCACAGCCTCCTGATCCACAAGCTGGATCACGTGGTCGAGGAGGACCACCTCCACAGCCTCACAGAAGTCACAGATTATGCTGGCAATGGTGGTCAGGGCCAAACTGAAGTGTTGCACCACGTAACAGCAGGAATACAGGGTTACTAGGGCCCAGCCTGCTATGCCCACCCACTGCAGGACAGGTATAGGTTACCACATGGGTGTGTGCTGTCAATCCAGCCAGGGCTGCAGGAGCTCTGCTAGTCGCCGGAGGGTACGCCGATCCATCCTGAAGTGAACCCTCCCAAGAAACATTGTCCCATTGTGTCAGGGGCCCCTCCCACCATTGCTGTGCCCTGTGCGTGGCCCAGAGGCACCTTAGGGTGGACATCGCAAGCATGACTGCACTGAGGAAGGCTGCCCGCCTCCAGTAGTGGTGAACAGCTGCTTGCCTGAGGGCAGCTGGATGGGTGCGTGCAATCAGTATGGCCCTGTGGTAAACCCCGGACAGCCTGCGCAACATGCGCATGGCCTGGATGTGGCAGCGCCTGTGGTGGATGAGCAGGCTGGTTGCAGCGAATCAGGTCAGGCAGTCCCAGATACCTGCATACAGTTGGAGCAGCTCAGTGGTGACCCGCTGGAGCTCGGTGTGCTGGCAGTACCACTCAGCGATGACCTCCAGTAAGAGCCAACGGGCACCCTGCTGGTTGGCATCCATGACTGGTACCAGCAAGGAGCTGTGCAGGCAAGTGCCCCTAGAGCACCGGACATGGTTAGACACACTTCTCAGAGGGTCGCTCCTGTCATTGTGCTGCAGGTTCCGACACGCTATGAGGAGCCTGTGGCCGGAAGACGCCCACACGCCAGCGGCTTTCCATTGGGGCCTGCACCATGGTGCTTCGCCAATTGGTAGTGGGCTATGCATTAATGGGCAGTCTGGGTGGCATGGGGCCACTCACCCGTACCGGGGGCTTCACCTATATGTCCTGGGCCCCCTGGTACCAGTTGCTGGCAGGTATTGTGGTGTTGGTTGCAGGGGGGCGGGGCTGTGGTTGGGGCATGTAGGTGGCTAAGTGAGGATGTTGTGTGGTCGATTTACATTGTCTGCTTAACACAGCTGTCTGTGTGTAGCCCGTCCCTGGTTTTTGGTTCCTGCAGCTGTGCTGTGTCCGCTCCCCATGCATCGCTTCCTAGCCATCCCATTGTGCTGTCTGTTCCCTTATCACGTGTCCTTGGAGCCTCCCTGGTTGCCTTCTCTGCCTACTTTGGTTTGTGGGGCCCCTCTTTCCTTGCTTATCAGACCCTCTGCCAGATGCATCATGGCCGATACTGCTGCATCGGAGCTCCTACTCTGCGGTTCCACAGCTGGTCAGCATTGCTGGACCTACAGTGAGACCATGGTTCTAGCTGATCTGTGGCACTCCCAGCCCATTCAAATGTTTCTGAGTTCCCCAGCTACCCTCTCGGATGCCTATCGGTGTCTGAGCTCGGGCCTTTGCCGCTTTGGATATGTGGCTAGCGCTTGTGAGTGCCGGCGCCATGCAGATGAGTTGGGCCTCTGTCCCTTTCTGGATGGGTGCATTCTGGAATTGAGGGGATCGAAGGTGTTATGGTCTGCTGCTGAGACGGTGTCAGTTCTTTCTGTATGTGCCTTGTCCAGTTTCCAGACCAGTCTGGCGGAGGGCGGCCCTGCCCTGACTATGTCCTACTTCTGCTGAATCCTTGGGGCCCGTGGCTACCAGCATTTGTGTGGGGAGTTTTATTACAACCTGTTGGAGCTCGGACAGCTGTCGTGGTCCCCTGCGGCTGACTATGCCTTGCCCAATCTCACAGGACCCGAGCTGCTGGCACTGGTTGAGGTGTGGTCCCATGCCGATGTTCAGGTTGGGCTCATCAGTCCCGATCCTTTTGAGGCCTACTATCTTGTTGTCCACCACATGGCACGGATGGGATATCGCCAGGGCATGTTGCAGTGGCCGCACTACGTTCATCTGTTGGGCCACCCCATCTTGCCCCCCTTCGTGACCCCATGCAGCTAGCTGTAGGTCCCCCCAGGGTCCTCTGTGCCTCGAGTGTTGTCTCCACCGTGCACTCCCTGCACTTCCCTGGCCGTTCCAGTTTGTGACCAGCTACATCGTTCCCATTCTGGACTTGCTGCTGTCCCAGTTCCATCTGTTTCCTCCATTCCGCTCAGCTGTGCCAGTTTGCCTGCACCCCGGGGCCATCTGTGTGGCACTGCTTTACTATCTGTAACCATGGGGTTCGTTTCCGTGACCCACCCCCAGTTCTGCTGTTGGGTGCTATTGGACAACTGTACTGGGGATCCCTGTGGACCTTTGCTGCCCTTGCTCTGCTGGTGCCCCTCCTGTGTCCATGACCACCCCCTACCCCTGCCCCCGTGATGCCTTCCTGTCATTCTGTGTCTGGGGTTCCCCTGCCTGTGACAACCGGCTTCCCCTTGTTTGGGAGGGGGTGTGTGTGTTTGCTGCATCAGCTGTCTGCAGCTCGGGGCTCAGCCCCTTGGTGGCCAAGCATGTTCTTGTGGGACAGGGTGTTTTGCTGTTCGGACCTTCCTCGGCCCTCTCCTGCCTTCATCGGATTGGTAGCTCTTCCCCTGTGACCCTGTTCTGTCAGCATGGGAACCCGTCGGTTCAGCATCCAGTGTTGCTGTTGGGTGCCTCGTGGTGCCCATCCTATCCCTGGGGTTTTGGGTGCCTACCCCCATGTCCCGCTCTGTTCGTCCCCTTCCCCCTCCAGTATCCTTGCCCATTGTTGACCTCTGCCCTCCCCCTTTCTTTGGCACGCTCCATTGGGCCTCCCGGTCTGGTGTTCCGCATTTCCCCCCGTCTGAGCGGCTGCTCAGCGGTTTGTCCCCTTGTCTCTTCCTGGGTGTTTGTCCATTCCTGTCCCATTGTTGTGGTGCCCTTGTGTGCTACTGTGAGCCTCCCCCTGGGTTACTGTCCTTTTCGGCTGTGTGTGTGCCCACTGGTGTGTGTGTGTGTGGTTTGTGTTCTGCTCTGTCCGTGGTTTCCTTCTCCCTGTTGTGTGTGTGTGCGGCTCTGCCGTTCTCCTCCCCCTCCCTTCCTGTTTCCCTTGCGTGGGCGGTGCCTTGTGGCACTTTTGGCTTCCTTTGCCCTCGGTCGGCCATGTCTGTGTCCTGCCCCACCCCAGTCCATGGTCTAGGATCGGTGTAACATCTGTAGCGCTGTCCCGGATTGTGGCCTGGCTGTCTGTTTCCTTGCCATGGTATCACTCCCGTCATGTCAGTTTGGGGCCTGTCGGAACCATGGGTGGGGGTTAGGCGGCTTTCCTTGGTTGGGGATTCACTGTGGCAACCTGGGAGCGCGTAACGCCTGAAATTACCCCTTGTTAGACAGCATAAACCAGTACTGCAAATGAGTTAAGTGTATGACAGTCCATTACCCTATCTGTCAGTGGCCACACATGACCACACATACCAGTCCAAACCCCTAAACTATGGGAAATCTTTTTTTTTTTTAAATGAATTTTATTGTTTTCTTAATTAGACATACAACCATTACCATTGCAATATCCTCACAATTTTTTGCAAGCTCATGTTTACATTTTCTATTACTATTTAAAAAAAGCAAGTCAGCCAGGAGATTAGGAAGAATTTATAAGGAACTGAAAAGACTGAGCTATGACAAAAAAGTCTTCTACATGGAGAAATGGAGGAAGGATCTGGCAATGCCTCTGGGTGAGGGAGATGAGAAAAAGATTTGGAAACTATGGAAAATCTTAATGATTAACATTGCAATAAGCAGCTAAAACCAAGGGGGGAAAACAGACATGCGGTTTGGGGGGGGCGGGGACTACACCTCAGACCACCCTAGGGTGGAGAATCACAGGCAACATGGCCCAGGGCAGGCTGGGGCACTGGACTGACATGCCTGTGGAGCCATCCCACTGGCCACACGACCTGGGTAGGGCTGGGAGCACAACAAACATGCAAGCAGTTGGCCCCACCCACACAGTGTTTCCTGCGTCCCCATCCCTGCACCCATGATGGGCAGCCATAGAGGCCAATAAGGCACAGCCAAATGGCTGTGGACTGCTTTGTCCAGGTTAGGAGGGCCTTAACCCGGGACTGGAGATTTTCCAAAAGCAGGCCACAGCAGGCCAAAACCACATCGGTTATTACCCCAACATTCAGCTATAGTGCAAATGTGCAGATCTGCTGTGTACAGAAAGGTAAATACTGTATAAAGTAAGTAGAGGTGTGTTTTTAGTAATATTAAGAATGACATGTCATTGCACACCATGAATTCTCTGCACAACATCCACAAAAGCATCTCGCCCAACAAATTCTCCACATAAACAATGAAAAGTTGCTAGATTTACGGTATGATTCCACATCGCTATAATGAATTAATCTAACACATCAAGGCAATTGCCCCTGATGGTGTTTGCTTTGGTGTAGCTGTTGTGCAGGATATTTTACATTCCATTTTTGTAGCTGTATCAAATCTCTGTGTATTTCTGTATAAGACAATGCACAGAGATTATTTTTTATCTTGCTCAATATAAATGAAAGAGATAAAAACTTCCTGCTCTGCATTTTTTTTTCTACACCCGACTTGCCAATCTCTTAGAGTCTTGCAATCTGAGTCTGCCATTCATGTATAATCATGCTTTAAATAAGAAATGGATAATAAGGACTTTTTCCTCTTCCTTTCTCTGGTTTGGAGGTGGATCTCAGGAAAGGATTGGAAATCCATAGCCTTTTCATTATTATTTTATTATCTGGCAGTTTTAAAATAGAACTGAGATATTACATACCCTTTGCCTTGATACTCCTTGTAAGATTTTGTCTTTTGAGAATGTATGAAATGACTCTTCTCTTGGATCTCTAAAGATGAAGTGATCTGACCTTTCTCTAAAGAAGCCTCTATGCCACTACTCCTTGAAAAGGGAAGTATTGCCACATAGTCCTGGCTTTGAATCCTCTGAATCCTCTAGGCCAGATCTACAGGGGGAAAAAAGCCTACCTTTAGGTTTAGGACCCTCCCCATAGAACGTGAGGAGGTTAAGAGAGGCAGAAGAAAGATGGGTTATGAAGCTATTTAAACAGCAGGCTATTTCTGGCTGAAGTGAAGTCGAAAGGGCTTTTTGTTTCTGTAACAGTTGGCAGATTCTCTGATAGCTGGCAAAGAAACCCTAGAGCAATAGAGGAGATTTCTGATGAAGGTAAAGCTAATATGCCACTCTGTGTTCCGTCAAAATCTCCTTGTGAGGACTGGAATAAAGGGGGTCATACAGAAAGACCTCAGTGCACTTGCTCTGACAGGTTCAACACATGTTCCATAACTTTCAAAAGGAAAAGCATTTTTCCTGAGTTTAGAATCCCTTTTTAACAGATTGAAGAGAAAATAAGGAAGAAGTGTATTGTATTTCAATCAAGACTACTCTAGCAAAGAAGAGAGAGCATGACATTTATCATATCCTTTCTATTGCTGATTATTGTTAAATGCTATATCTCATGGTGAACTGTGTTTGCCCACTCTATGCATAAATTCCACACTCTATGGTGGGTTCTGCTATTTACCTGTATCACAAAAGAGTAGGTGGTATACAGATATGAAATATCTTAAGTGGTTTATATTCCTCTTAGGATGTATTCATGCAAAAGTTGAGTATGTTATGATATAGTAGGTTAAAAAAAATAAATCCTGGTTGCATTGCCTGAGGATACGTTTTTCTGTTTGTGTCTATCCACAATTACCTTCAAAGGCCCAGAGTAATGAACACCTGTTGGCTCTCCTGGTAGTTATCACATCTATTCCTTTATAACAAAACCAGAGAAGACTTTCAAAATCTGCTATTATTAAATTGTTTTAAATTGGCTCCTAAACTGCACCTCTGATTTGGATGCATCACAGGAGATGAGAGAGCTGGCAAATATAATTTACTACCATGGTGCTTCTATAATGCAAGTATGTTCAAAGGCTACAGGAGCTGCTAAAAACAGATCTTATGGTTGGAAATTCTGAAAGGCTACATCTAGTAAAGGCTGATTACAAAATGTTTTCTAAATACCAAATACCATTTTGCAGAGGCAGTAGATCAGGCATAATAGTCACGTGATTCAAGTCGTGACTGAATCCATCAATGGGGGGAAAAGAAGTGAAACTGGAACCAGGGAATTCAAGAGTCTGAAATTTTGCCACATAGTCTATACATAAATAACTGTTCATAAAGTGATAAGGAGTTTCGGGTATGTGAAATATCACAGATTCCCTCAGTGTGAAGGAAAGATTCAGTCCATACATATAAGATCCATATGGAGGGGCAGCCACCAAACCAAATGACTTTTCCAGAGGTGATAGGGCAACCAAAGGACCCAATTTCTTTTGGCTCATATTGCTTCTTCCCCACGGAGCTCTAGCAGAAGAGATTTTCTTCAAGGGGAGAGGATACAGAGCACTTCTACTATCCAAAGTATAGTACGTTTAATTCCTTGTTAAACTTTACCAGGGTTTTAATTTAACTTTATTATGGATAAAGTATCCCACCCCACCCCAGCTGCAGTGTAAGCCAAAACTCATCAGTACTAGGATGCATTTTAGGATCTCTCGGTACACAATACAGTGCAAAAACAAGTTTTTCATAATAAATTGATAGTTTTACGGGATGATTATTCCCAGCTTCTCTTTCTAGATGGGTTTGTTTGATTGTGGAACACGTATCATTTTCCATTTTCTAGAACAAAACAAAGGAAAAATATCTCCAAAGTTCCATACAATAGAAAGTAGGGAAACTCTGGATGAATCTATACTTTCCCCACAACAAAAAACAAAGATGTCTCATATTATACCAAAATATATATATCACACTAACACAAATTAATTAAAATAACTAAAATTAAAAAAACACTGCATAGTTGAACATTCATCTACTATCGGGGAAGTATTATAGAAACGTTAGCAAATAGATACATTTCAATGTAAATGAAGAATAGCAAAAGGGATATGAAAGGTATTCACTAAAAACTGTCAGCAACAAGACAGAAAAAACAAAAGAACCAAGTTTAAAACATGGTTTAAAAAGTCATAAATAAGGCAAAGGTGGAAAGCAGCACAAGAGGTTATTTATGATGCCTGTGAAATACAGTTCATCTAAGGAATAAGAGGTCGCAAAGAGAAGACTACTTTTAAAATGTGTCAGAGATACTTTATTAAAAGTAGTCAGAGTAGACATTGCTAGAATATGTTAGATACATTCTTTCCCTTTGGGTGGAAAAAGCAGTAGAGAGGAAACATAGCACCGTCATGCCAATGGAGGACATTTTAGATCAGAGATGCCCTGAAAGGTTGTTGCTGAAAATGAGCAGCATGATCCTCTGGCAGAAAAAGAGCTGGAGCTGTAGGGGAAAAAATGTGCAATGCTGAGAGATGGCTAGCATTTAAAAACATTCAGAAACAATGGGTGATTTTAGACATTACGTTGTCTGAAATCACCACAGTCAACCACGGGGGGGGGGGGCTGAACAGAGGTGAACGTCTGTTTGCTCGCATCCAGATGTTCACCTCAGTCAACCACCCACCATGGTGAACTGAACCACGCTTTGTTCTCCCGCACCACGGTGGTGAACGAAGCATGGTTAGGGGGAATCCGAAACGCGGTGAAGGAAAAGTAACATCTGTTACCTTACTTTCACCGCGTTCTGGAGTCCTGGTGGTGGGCGGTGGCAGAGGCCAGATAGGCCGCTGCGGCTGCCTGTCTCAGGGAGGGTGGGCGGCCGGGGAGCGCAGGGGCCGGGACCGTGAGGCCGCACGCTGCATCGCGTGGCCCTGCCCCCTCCAAGAGGAGGGTTGCCCAACAGACGTGACGGGCGGCAGCATTGACCCTGGGCCGTGGTTCGCCGGTCCCCACGGCTGGGGGCAAAGAGGCGAACGTCTGTTGGTGCACCCCCTTCACCCCCACCCGTGGTCCTAACTACCCCACGGCCCAGGGTCAATGCTGCCGCCCATCACGTCTGAAATCACCCAATGTAAGGGACACAGCAGAGAGGGGAAAACCTTGCTTGGTAGGGATGGGATTCTGGGGGTAAATTTGGGATTTTTTTTCCCCCTTGTTTCAGATTCATATTTTTTTCATTTAATTTCTCCCCAGGTTTTTTGCATTGACAAAGGAACCAGGGGAGGGGGGTGGTGTCAATGCAAAACCCACAAATCACCCCAAACCAAATCTAGAACCAAAATTTCAGGAGAACTAAATCAGCCATTTTCGGATCAATTCGGTTCTCACTGAATCCAAAATTCCCATCCCTAATTGCTCAGTCTACGGTTCGGATTTCTTACATGCCTGAGCAAGGACCCTGTGTGGCTGGAGTGCTTGCATAGTCTCACCAGCAGAAATTGGTGCAATAAAAGATATCATCTGAATTACTTTTTCTCCTTCTCTTATATTTTGGCCCCAAATGACAACCACACACTCATTCTAGAAAGCATTCTTTCAATTTTTTCTTGCTACTTGAAAGAATGAATGGATTTGTGTGGAATATAGAATTCCATACCTTTTATCAGTATGGATCTGCCCCAATTTTCCAAGAAAATCCTGTGGTCCCAACATTTGGAGGGTAATGTCTTGCCTTTAGAGGAGGGCCATCACAAGAGCTCTAGTGCACAGCCACTGCCAGAATCAGTTAGTCTGCCACTGCCAGAACCCCCTCACCAAAGTGGGGGTGCCACCAGCACCAGACACCACCATCAGTAGGAAGGAGATCAACTTGATGATGTGTGTGGGAGCAGGGCTAATTTAGTGAGGGCAGGACTCCTATCCCTCTTTGGCTGCTACAAATGCTGGGAACTATGAAGTTCTCCTGATCTTTGCTCCAAGATCAAATGCCATTTATTCCTTTGGCAAGGGATTTATTTGTAATATTTCCAGCAATGGTGGAAAACTCACTCCAGGAGTTAAATGCGCTCTGTGGATAGTTTCTATTTGGCCCCTTTCCAGTTCCTGAATCTGGCATCTGGATCCAGATTTACCCTCAAGCATTGAAAGAATTAGCTCAGGGGAAGGAAGCAGAGATGAGGATGCACACACAAGGATAGGGAACAGATCCATGTCATATGGCCGCTTTTAGACAAGCAGGTTGCGGTCTTTTGAAAATCCCATTAGAAAAATGTTTTGCGCGTTAAAGCCAGTTGCGATTTCTTTTGAAACCACAACCTAAATAGCTTGACATCTCAGTATTTAGTTTGTGGTTTTAAGAGAACGTGTGACCGGCTTAAATGCACGAAACGTCTCATCTAATCCCGGCCTGTGGGATTTTCAAAAGTCACGTGAGCGGATCGCATGACCACAACCCGCTCATCTAAAAGCAGTCATAGAACTATGATCCAGACTCTCCTCTTCCTGAGTGCATCCCTGAAGCACCCCTGTTCCCAAACGTCTACGTGTTCCTTGGAGCTTCTACTAATTTTCAAAGTGGAAGGAAAATGTTCTCCACTCCTGAAATAAGCAAAAGGACTAGTAAGCCTCTAAGTAAGGGATACTCACAAGATTTTCATCCCCTGTAATGAAGTCCCTCTAAATAGCTGAATAAAATTTAGTAAGCATTCATCTTTAGGATGCTTCACAGAATTAGCCTGTAAGCTTTAAGAGGTTTAGATATGCCTGTCTTTACCCTTTTTATTTGCACAACAGAACTTGTGTCCTTTTTAGCAGTGTCAATAGATGCACCACTGTTTAATGTACAGTTATACGCAAAGCTTTCCTTCACATATCTGAGTAAGATCGTATTTATTGACCAGGTTCTTACACTCTATTTTCTGCAGAATGAAGAATACAGTGCATCCAGATATTGGCTTTGGTTGAAACAGAATTATTTGTCTTATTAAATGTCCTGGGGCCTTGTTAATGCAACATTCAGGGAACTCCTGATGTTTGTAATACAAGTTACTTTTGTCTTGTGGTGGAAGAGCTAGGCACTGTTTATTAGATTTTATACATGTGGATAAAATTTGCACACCAAAACCTAAGAAAGAGAGGCTTTTGTTTAACGTTGCCCTTGATTCCTCCCTGTCCCCTTATTTAAAAATACTTCAGCCAAAGTAACCAAACTCACTTTGTTGAGCTGCTTACGAGTCGTTGCTTCAAGATGACAAGCCCTTCAATAATAGTAGCACAGAGAAGTATAATTATCTAGAAATGTTATCACAATAATGTCATTATGTGAGAAAACACTCTGCTACTTCAGCAAAAACTCTTTTTTCATGCACTTTTCAAACCTTAACTTGTGCTTAGCTTATATTTCTTTATTTAATAAAATTTATCTATTTTAAATTCTTAACTTGCACTTCTGAAGCACCTTTTCACTGACTTTACCCATGCATTTGTACACTCACATATAATTCCCATTTGCTACTGTATCCAAAGGAATGGAAGGAGGGGAAGAGTTTCTTATACCCAAACCACTAGATGAACAAATTCACAAGATATGTTAAGTTGAAAAAATAAATAAATACCACTACAATACAGCTCAAGGTAAAACCAAATGTGACAGTGACTGGGGACTCAGCTGCATGTCTGTTGTCCCGCCGCCAGATGTTGGGCCGCTGGCACCCCGGGGCAGGTACCTGGCTGTCCTGGATGCATCCTCCCGAAGATCCCAGGCATCCATCCTGGGCCAACACCCACTCACACAGGCCAGCACACCTATTTGGATCTGCTTATCTCTGCCGTGGGGCGGGGCCGCCATGGCAGGTTGTCATGGTTGTACGACACGATGGGGAGGCGGCTGCTCGGAGCAGGGTGGAGCCGGCCACTTGCACATCTACTGCGTTTCTCTGCCTCACCTGGGGTGTGTGAGTGGTAAGATGGTTCTCTGGCCACCAGGGGTCACAGGCATATCTGTTGCATGCCACCCGCCAATCTGGGGAGTGGCAGCCATGCTTTTCCGCCCCAGGGCAGGCTGGGGAGCTGCCCTGCCACCAGCACTTCTATTTTACCCTTGGTCAGAAGAGAAGCTGCATCATATTGCCAACAATATCAACATCAGTACATAACAAATGCAATAAGCTATTAGTCCTCCACTCACATTATTTCTTTCTGATCTCTTATTGCAACAAAACTATTGGAGAGAAAGCATTGACTCCATGTCTGCTTTTTAAAATAGAGTAGTTTGATCTGGAATCTGTGTAGTATTAAATGACTTAATAATGGACATCTCCTTTTTAATGGAGTTTCTATTATGTTATCTGCAATTATAAAAAAATCTAAGAAGTTTCCTATGAAAGATAAAAAAAGAGGCAGTGCTTTAAAAGCTCTAATTTACTTCTAATAATTGGGCCCACATAGAGCACAACTAAACATCTCCTTTTAATCATAGCTTAAATGAAAATTCACCTCACAAAGGGCTGTCTGCATCCAACCACAACCATCACAAAGATATCAAAAGATATCTTGTCATGTGGCAGATGCTCTGGTAAATAACTCTTATTCTACTGAATAGTAAAGAAATCAATTATAAATTAACTATAGGCAATCCAAATTGTGCACCTTCCCTTTACCCTATCTCTTTGTTTTGACAAATTGCCAAGTTTATAAATTAAAGCAGAACACTGTCATATTCCCTCTGGAGTCTGTTTTTTTCTTTTTAACTTTAAAAACAAGGTTCACCTTTGGGGCTAACTGTTTACTTGTAGAAGCACATTCTCGCTTTTCTTTTTTAGAAAAGACATGCACATTTCATGTAAGCAGTGCATATGTTTCTTCTAAATTGAGTCACAACAATGTATTTTATTCAGAAGTATCATGAGTATTCGTCTTGGGAGATGCGCAAAAACAGTAAGACAGAAGGGGTAAAGAAGCCTTTAAGCAAATGATGCAAAGAAGTTAGAACAAAGCATGTCAGAGAGCCAGATCCTAAGTCAATGACTTGAATGTAGCTATATCCATAATCTGAGGTTCTGACCCAGGTTCTCGGCTTTGTGTTAGTTTCCCGGGTTTCTGTACTGCAGAATCTTTTAACTATAACCTTCCCCACAGTGGTGGTCCATCAGTAGCAACTAATGCATTGCTCATAGCCTAGTGCTCTCAGGCATGCCCCAAGCCTGAAAGGACCCAATTAGTCACAGGTTTGGTTGGGTGTGCAGGCCACTTGAGACCCTTGGGTCTCCCCCTTCTACACAGCTTTTTAACATCACTGTCAAGCCTTGAACCAACATCCCTGGGGCCCTGAGCACGGGGGCTGGTGCCTCTACACATGCTCTGGCCAGGGTCCAGGGCTAGTAATGATGACTTTCCACCACCTCAGTTAGACTTCCTGCACCCATCCCCAGACCTGCTCCATGCCCCCAGCTTGCTGATTGACTGCTGACCCACATATCAAGCCAGTAAAAAAGCCACAGGAAGCTGGGTCAGTCATCCGTTACTTCCTGTGTCCTTGTTCCTGATGGCTCCTCCTGATGTCTGCATAAACTCTGGACTGGCTCTGCACTCCCCATTCCTGGTGTGTCTTCTGGGTCAGTGGGAGGCTAGCCCTTCTGAGCACCCTTCTGGAACCTGGTCCTTCTGCCCCTCTTCAGTGAGTCTATTTTGCCTGGGTACATGAGCTGTGTGTCTTCTAAGATGCAGACTTGGTGTTTGCCAAGATGGGGGTCTGGCATATGCTGGATGCACCCCCTAACAATGCCTGGGAAGCCCCCTGGTGATGCCTTGGGGGAGCCCATCCCAGATATGGCACCAGCACTGCTCCAGGTTGTTTCTTGCCTTGTCACTCTGTCTCATCTTGTCGGACCAAGTCTGATCCCATTCCTGATCTCCGCTTGTCTTGATCTGAGTCTGCTTGTCCTGACCTGAGTCCATCTGCCTGTCTCGTTCAGTCTGCCTGTCTGGCCATGATGTCCAGTCCGTCTATTAGCCCTGCCTTTGTATTCCCTACCCCTTTGGTTCATGTGCTGACTCCCATTCTTGTCTGAACCTGATCCTGATTTGATCCAACACTGATCCTATCACATATACTGTGATCCTGGATTTGATTCTGTACAAAACCACCCTGGAACTGATCCTGCCATGACTTATTGCACCCTTAGTCCATGCACATGACAATCACAAAGTTCCATATGGGGCAGAACCCCTTCAGGAAGGTATGAGAGGCTGTCTTAAGTCTGCTCCCTTTCTAACATGGCCATGCCTTTATAAGAGCATTGTGACATCACAACGCCTTGTAGGAGGTGTGGTCATATCAGGAAAAGGGGAACGCGAAAGCCTTCCTCTGCCTCCATTCCAATGTGGAAACACCCCTTACAAGTGTTGTGACACCACATGGCCTAAATGACTGTACCAGACCCGGGTCAGGTTCTGGTAGAGCTCTTCTTTGTCGGACTCATACTCAGACTTCATCCAGGCCAGAAATTCTGGCTGAGCAGCCATCTAATAAAGCCTGTATTTAAGAGATGCTACACAATACATGGTGTGGGGCTCATGTGCAGTAACCAGGCACTGTGCTGTGATTTCCAGCTGTCAAATGCAATTTAGGTCTCAGTCACTCAGCTCCCTGCACCAGTCTGCCTACACAGGGAGAAGGAGCCAGTGAGTCACAGTCATGCAGTATGGGAGTTGGAACTGACTTAAGTCAGTAGCCCTGCATCAAATTCAGCAGGCTTAGAAGAGCTCTGATCACTGCGCATGGACATAATTTCAGCTGCCACTGTCTCCCTATCATCTCTTGTATTTATTTATTTATTTATCTCTGCCCATCCTGCCGCAGGCAGATCTGGGAGGCTTACAATAAAAAATAGATCATCTAAAACCACACATAAAAGGGAGGATAAAAATATCCCACATCACCCCCCACTCCAACCCACTCCCCACCCACCCTACACATCCTTCCCCCCTCCCCCCAAAGGCCAGGCGGAACAGCTAAGTTTTACAACTACGTCAAAGAGAGGGGAGATTCGAGGCCAAACGAGTCTCTGATGGCAGGGAGTTCCACAGCCATGGAGCAACCACCAAGAAGGCTCTGGGGGGCGGTGGGTGAGACGATCCTGCAGATATGACAGGCCGAGGTTGTTTAGGGCTTTATAGGCAAGCACCAACACCTTGAATCGGGTCCGGAAGCCTATAGGCACAGCCAGTGCAACAAACAAAGAACCTGTGTAATATGTTCCCGGTGGCCCAATCCCACCAGGAGATGGGCCACTGAGTTCTGCACCAGCTGCAGTCTCCGAACCTTCATCATGGGTAGCCCCATGTAGAGCATATTACAGTAATCCAGCCTAGAGGTGATGAAAGCATGAATGATAGTGGCCAGGTCAGAGTCCGAAACATACGGCCAAAGCCGACGCAGCAGATGTAATTGGTGAAAGGCACTCCTCACCACAGCATCCACCTGGACATCCAAGCGGAGCTGTGAATCAAGGAGCACCCCTAGACTCCACACCTGGGGAACCAGCAGAGGGCAGACCCCATCAATAATGGGGACTGTCACCTCCGCCACCTTACCCACCAGCATCACCTCTGTCTTGTCAGGATTCAGCTTCAGTCGATTTGCCCTCATCCAATCCCCCACAGCCGCAAGACACCCGGTAAGCACCAAGACTGCCGGGCCTGGGTCTGATGAAAATATGAGGTAAAGTTGGGTGTCATTAGCATATTGCTGACACCACACACCAAACCTCCTGACCCCCTCACCAAGCAGCTGCATATACACGTTGAACAGGAGAGAGGACAAAACAGAACCCTGCAGGACTCCACACGAGAGGTCTCGGTATGATGAAAAATAATCCCCAAGCACCACTCGCTGAGTTCTTCTGGCCAGGAAGGAGCAGACCCAGTCAAGAACTGTGCCGCCCACCCTGGCCCGGTCCCATAGGCACGTCACCAACATCTCATGGTCAACGGTATCAAATGCAGCTGATAGATCTAATAGAACCAGCAGGGCCGAGCAGCCCTGATCTAATTCCCGATGCAGGTCGACGACCAATGCAACAAGCACAGTCTCGGTGCCATAACCTGGGCGAAATCCAGACTATGAGAGATCAAGAAAACCAACATGATATAGATGCTCCTGCAACTGCCAGGCCACCACCCATTCAATAATGTTCCCTAAAAAGGGAAGGTTAGAAACTAGTTGATAGCTGGCAAGGGAGCCAACGTCAAGTGATGGTTTCTTGAGCAGGGACTGCACCACCGCCTCTTTGAGGCAGACCAGCACCCTGCCCTCCCAAAAGGAGGCACTAACATCCCAGCCAGCAACGGGCCCATGGTCTTCCAACAGGCCTTGACCACAGGGGCGGCTGGTGGCTTTTTAGTTTGGAGGGGCAGTAAGGCCGTCCGGCGAGCCGGTGGGCGGAGCCAGGGCAACGGTAGGCGGAGCCAGGGCAACGGTAGGCAGAGCCAGGGCACAACCCAGCAGTAAGGAGTTCCCAGGGTGAACATCAGAAGATGGAAGAAAACACAGTAGTCTAAAATGCACTTCAAGCTTAAAATGAATAACGTATAAACCCCAAGCACAGGGAAACAGTGACAAAACAGTGGCACAACCCAGCAGCACATCAAGCTTAAAATGAATAACGTATAAACCCCAAG
>QEPC01006430.1:5166447-5217123 GCA_003113815.1 Sphenodon punctatus | reverse complement strand
GGAGTAGGGGGACACCCCTCCACACCCATTCCCCCCCCCGGGGGTGGGGGGGAGGTCGGGTACAGGGTGGGGGAGGGAAGGGTCTAAGCTTACCTGCTCTCTCAGTCTCTCTGGCAGGCAGGAGCAGCAGCTGCGCGGGGAGTCTCTGTCGGGGGACATGAGGCAGGGAGGAAGCACGAATGCACGCTGCTCCCCCTTCCTCTGTCCCCCGCCAAGCTATCTCGCCAGGGCTGTCAGCCCGACCGCCCTGGCGAGATCTTCCATTGCGCTCATTGAGCGCCCCTCCCTCCACAGCACGTCCCATACATGCTGTGGACAGAGGAGCTCAGCCGCCCCAATCGCGTTTTCCATAGGAAAACTCTTTGGGCGGCTGATTTTTGAGCCTTCTGGCACCCACTCCTCTGGAGTGGGTGCCAGAAGGGAAGTAAAGCCGCAGCAGCCTCTGCCTTGCCTTTGCTTAGAGCGGAGGCTGCTGCAGCAGCGCTGTGGTCAGTTTCAGTGTGAAACTGACATGAAATTGACCACAGCGCTGCAGCAGCCTTGGCTCTGCAAAGGCAAAGCAGAGGCTGCTGCGGGCGGCGGGGAAGCAATGGGGAGGTTTTTTTGTTTTTGTTTTTACTTTGAGCGGGGGCGCCTGTCCGGGCGCTTGGGGGGTCAACGCCCCCAACGCCCCTGAAGGGGAGCCGCGCCTGCTTGACCAGCCAGGACGGACATGGATCTAATTCATAGTGGGTTGCCCAAACAGCCCCATCCTCCACATTAGTAGGGGTCACTGACCGAAACTGATCCCACAACATCAGACAGGACGGGGCTTCCATAACCTCTGGTATCCCCACTGCCAAAAGTGCGGCATCAAAACCGAGGTGAATCCGGGCGATTTTATTTGCAAAATAATCCACAAACATGTCACAGCAGGCTCGAGATGACTCCACTTCCAAGCAGAGGGAGGCCAGACTGACCAGCCCCTGCACCACAGGAATAACTCTGCTGAACAGGATTTCGCAGACGCTATGAGGGCAGCAAAGAACTCCTTACTTGCTGCCCACATAGCCATGGCATAGGCTCGTAAACTCGCTCTATGCTGCAATCTGTCAGCTTCAGCACACGACAACAACACCGTCGCTCCAACCGCCACCCCTCCCGCTGCAGCACCCACCCACAACCCCTCTGAAAACCAGGGAGGCCTATGGTGCTGCCGCCTGGGAAGCGAACGCCTCAGAGCCGTTCAATCAATGGCCTCCGTCAGCAAGGTGTTCCACAGCTCAACGAGGTCATCGATGGGATGGCCGTCAAGATCAGAGGTTATTACCTCCAGAGAGTCCTGAAACTGATCCGGTTCCATAAATCTCCGGGGCAAACCATTCAAATTGGCTCCATGCCCCTCCGGGGACAGACATGTGCCGGGAGAGAGGCCTGCAGGAGGTATCCATGACAAGGGAACCACAGAAACATTGTATGGCCAACATCTTGTTGAATGGTGAGGAATTTGACTAGGAATGCTTAGGTTATACTAAAGATAACATCATTTTAGTAGGTGGGCTCATCCAATATATCAATAGGAATCTAGTATATCAATATTTTTATAGCGATTTCAGTCACTGAGATTGAAATCCTCCATGCGTGTTGAGGAAGGTGCACACCAAATATTATTAATGGTTTTTACTTTAGTGTTGCTTGCAGGCACAAGTTTCTTAAGACTTTTTGGTTCCAGTCCAGTCACTAATATGTGTGCAAAACTACCTGTGACTTTAGCAAGAGTTCATGAACTGACTGATGGAAAGACTGGGATTTATTAGCACACTGCTAGATCTCTCTGACTGCAGCTGCTAGGTTATTGATCGAAGTGTGCGAAATGGCAAGTCTACCTAGGGAGATTATGGGTATAATCAGACAAGGGGCATCAGAATGACCAGTTATTGTACACATTTCAAATTGCTGCTTCTTTTCTTGGAGCACCATATGGCAGAGTAGAGCAGCTAATAAAAAAGAGAAGGAAGCAATTAATGTCTAAAGATTTATCGTAAAAGGAATTTATAAAAGGGAAGTGGCATTTAATCTAAAGACAGAATGAATTCATTTGGCTTATTTATCCTAGAGCATTAGAGCTATACGGGTTTAACAATAGATTTCTTCTTGTTTATATTATTTTCCTTAGCTTTTCTAGTAGGAGCAGACTTTTGTGTAAAATACTGAAGCTTCACTTGTCTGGAATCTAGCCTATGCTGAACTTACCTTCTGCCAATAGGTTTAGAAAGTGGGCTTGTTTTCCCATTTACGATATGCCTACGTGCAAGTTTCCAGGTGGACTTTAATCAAATTCACATTCTCCTATTGCCCCTTTCTTGATCTGAACAATCAACTCAGAAAATTTCTCATTATGGTTTTCTTAAGAAGAAAGAATAGCCTGTCTTCTTGTGAGCAAATACAATCTGAATGAACAAAATTAGCTGCTGTTTCTTTTAATTTTATCCCCCAACTGAGAATATATGAGGAGCAATTACAACAGTGTCAGCATTTCAGCAGGAAGGGTTAATCCATTAGGAAGAATTCCCAACAGAAAAGAAACCCATGGTAAGCAGATGAACTGTTTACGTGGTAGTTTTCCTGTGATCAAAATGAAACTGAGCTGAACTACTGAACAATAAAAGTAAATTGTTACTTGTGCCTTGCAAACCTCAATTAAATAAACATTACACAGTAAACAATGCTCTGGATTTTAATTAGGATAAAACAACCCAAAAGGAATTTACCAGCCATTTGTTATTGCTAATTTTTTTAGCCTGTATTTGGATAAACGGGATCTGAAGAAGATTGGGGAATTCAGTCTTCTTCAGGTCCCATTTATCCAAGTACAGGATGAAAAAATTAGCATAGCAACATGTTTAGATAATCAAAAAGAAACCCTGTGACATCCACTAGCAATTTCTTTTAAATTATCTGAATATTCTTTCACTCCCGTGCATATTTCCCAAAAAAGTTTAAATCTCAACAAATATTGGGGCAGTTTCAAAGTATGGATCATAGCTTTCAGGACCCAGATTTTTAGTTACATTTATAAAAACATAGCATTTTGATCTATTCCTTTTATTTACCTTAACAAGATAAGATAGCTGTCTAATTATCCAGCCAAACAGAAATGAATGCTAACTGGGGGTTAACTAATTTTAAATGGCAGGTACCAGGATGGAAAATCATGGTTAATTTTGCATGAAGGAGAACTGGTAGGTAAGATGCATGTAATATATTTTAACATTTTTATTATCAATTGTTTTTTCTTTTAACAAAATTAATTTGTTCATTCAGTTGTTATACCTCAATATCTATTTTACAATAGAGATAAGTTGGGTATATTTAAAAATGGATGCTGTTATAGTCCTTACATAAGTTTGTTGCAGCTGAACTAACAAAGAAGTTGTTTGGTTACAGAAAAAATAGCATATAATAAAAGGGAGCCACAAATGGTGTATTAGCTTTTAAATCATAATGAGATGTAAGACATTTTCTTGTTTAATTCCTTGAGTGGCATACAGCTGACATGCCCAGGGCTGTGCCTTTTGGGTAATCTAATGATTTCAATGGAGTGGCAGAAACAGCTGCACGTACATCAAGCAAACATCTATGTGTGACGGCAAGCAAACATCTATGTGCGGGGGGACCAGCCTGTGGTCCCCCCGCATAGCACCCCAACCCCTGCACCAGAGTTGCAGGCGATTGCCTGATGCTCTAGGCTGGTGCCAGCAACTCTATGGTGTTGTCTGGAAGAACAGTCGGGAGTGGAGCTGCAGCGTGGGTCCTCCCATCAGATGGTCAGCAGCTTCACTCTCAGCTGGTACCCTGGGACTGGCTGGCCTACTCTGCCAGTGGCACTCTGGGATGTTCCAGAATACCACCGGTGGGGCTGCCCCAGAGCAGGCACAACCTGCTCGACCTATAGAGCTGACAGGGCACTTTTAAATGAATCATCCAACCCAGTGGTGAAGTGAGCTAGTACGGGCAGAACCAGAGCTTCTGTCTGGCTAAAAGCACCTTGAGGGGCACTTATGGAATTGGTGATGTATTATTCCTGGCTTCCACTTTAGAGAGATTTCTGCCCTCTGGTTTGTATTTTTATTTTACAGACACTCTCAAGAGTGACAACAGATGAAATACTGCCAAATCATGACA
Source organism: Sphenodon punctatus (assembly GCA_003113815.1). Taxonomy (NCBI): domain Eukaryota; kingdom Metazoa; phylum Chordata; class Lepidosauria; order Sphenodontia; family Sphenodontidae; genus Sphenodon; species Sphenodon punctatus. The sequence goes on along the minus strand of QEPC01006430.1, from coordinate 5,212,959 downwards.
AGCGAGTGAGCCTCTGGCACCCCAATAACTTCACTGTGAACACTTTTTTTGTGTGAGAAACCGAAACGGTTGCTCATAGTAACTGGCTCTTCTGGAAATGGCACAGGGGATGTGGCAGATATTACTTTCAGTCAGGTTTGCTTTCCTTATGACATGCTGACTCTGGCTGCTTTCACACATTACAAAATGGGCTATTATAATAACTTCAGAAAATACCGAGTATTATAGTTCCACAATTTTTGTAGTGTGTGAATGCACTATTCCCCTTTTATGCTGAGAGATCTTGGGTCGTTGTCAAAGCCACATTTGGTGGCTCTTCCAACAACCCAAGATCTTGCAGCATAGAAAAGGAATAGTGCATTCACACACTACAAAAATTGCAGAATTATAATACCCGGTATTTTCTCAAGTTATTATAATAGCCCATTTTGTAATGTGTGAAAGCAGCCTCAGTCTCCCGGCATATGCTAGAGCACACTAGATAATCCTGATGGCTACTACACCTTATGATTGATCCCCATGACATCAATAGAGCTGAAAATCCCATCCTATTTTTTAAAAAAACTAGTGTGCTATTGCTAGACAAAAACTACACAGTTTCATGTGTCATTCTCAAAAATAAGCTTGAGAAATGTGGGCTAGAAGGATTGATATGCAGCTGGTTAAAAAACTGCATTCAAGGATTAATTGCTAAAGGTTCAGTGTAAGACTGGGAGGAGGTTGGAAAACATGGCAAAACACCATTTTGAGGAGGGTTAGTAAAAGTACTGAATCTAAAGGCATGAAAAGTAATTGTACAACTGCACCCAGCTGTGGGTAGGCCTGAGCTAAAGAACTATGTCCAGTTTTAATAACTATATGTTAAGACCAGGGACCCATGTTCACTACACGTTTTCCCCCATTGCTGCACCCATTGGATCTCTGTTTAAGGAGGACATTGACAAACTAGAGATTATTCAGAGGATGGTGACAAATTAGAGCTGAAACAAATAGCAGCTTCCCTACTGGTTGGATTAAATGCAGGAAGATAGGAAAACTCCTAAAGTGATGAGACATGGGGGAGGACTCAAGAGCAGGTGAGGAACTGCAGTGGGGGCTTTACCTACTGATAGATCAAGATTCCCTGGGGAGCAGGCCACAACAGGCCCAGGCAAGCTTTCCCAGCACATACTCAGGCTTTTATTGGGAGGGGGGAAAACCAGGCCCTGAACCTGAAGTGACCCTTTCAGTCACTTCAGATTCCAGTTCTGGGCCTGTTCAGACCCCCAGAAGCCCAGGCATAGGATGCAGCCACGAGACACTCAGGGATGCTTGCCCCTCCATGGGCAAACAAGCTATGAGATGCAGTGGATTGTGTGTCCAGGGACTACCAGATAGTTGCCTTGCCCCGGTGGGGCGAACATCAGTTTGCGCCACAATGTGTCCTCTGAGAAATCCCAAAGTCGCATAACGGAGCAGCTTTATCCCATGTGAGGTTAGGCTGCCCAGGGCAGAGCAAGCCCATGTGGCCGGGCGCACTTGCCCCTCCATGCTCAGGGCACCCCTGCGAGCTGTGAGTGACAAGCGCTACTGCCAGGCGCTTGCAGCCATGTCACAGCCAGGGCAGGAGGCCAGAGTCCCCGGGATGCTGGAGGGAGGGGGAGTCCAGAGAAGCAGCACACGTGCCCCACTCCCCACCCTGACAAACAGCTGATCTGGGGAGAGGGGCACCCGTGCCCACTCCTCCGGACTCCACTCCCCAGACAGCGTCTTATCAGGGTGGAGAGAAGTGCACACTCCTCTGGGTCCGCTCCCCGATCAGCTCATTGTCAGGGTGGGGAAAGGGGTTAGGTTGGGTGAATGGGATGGAGGGGAGCCTGCACTCTTCTCAGGCTCCCCTCTCTGCCCATCCACTTGAATGACAGCTGATGGGGGGAGTGAGAGCCTGGAAAGAGGGCGTGTGATGTTCCTGGGCTCCCCTTCCCCATTGGCTGTCAGGTGGGGGGGGGGAGCACCTGTTGGAAATACATTCCTTTGGTTGTATCCCCCTAAGCAGTAAGCACCTCATCCTGTTTGTTTGCTAGAAACACCAGGAGTAGACAGACAGATCAGGGAACCCTTCCCCCATCCTATCTGTCCTACTCCTGCCAGGACCTGATTGGTCAATCTCCTCCCCCAGGAGGTTTCTCATCTCTTTGTGTCTGAGAGAGCTTCCTTACTTCCCTCCTGAACACACTTAGTCTTAGGACTTAGTATAGATGTAGGCCTTTCCTATCCTACATGTTTTTCCTAATAAAGCTACTTAAGCTTAAGTATGCTTCCTGCCTGCTTATTGATGATTAGCTACTCACACTCCTCTGTAAACTCTGCATTGGGCAAATGGATGCAATGATCTCACAGTCCTTGCATTTCCAACAGGGTTATGGGCCCAGACACCCAAAAGGCAGCGCAGAGTGAGTAAAATTGAGTGCTAGCATTAATCTTAAAGGCAGAAAAGAAAAGAAAGATTTTAGTCTCTGTGACCATGGATTCTATGCTGAAGGTCTCCATTCCAGAGAGGCTCACTGGAGCAACAAACTATGAAGCTTGGAGTCATAATGCAAGGATGGCACTGGGAGGACAAGGCCTAAGGAAAATGCTGGAGTCCAACAGACCTACAGATGCAGGGGCAGCACAAGAACTCTGGGATGAGAAAAATGACAAAGCTATGGCAATCATCTCAATGTCGGTGAGTCAGCGTTTACATGTGCACATACGTGACAAGTTAACTGCAAAAGATATGTGGGAAATTTTACAGAGACTGTATCAAGGGAAGTCAAATATATCAAAGATACAAATGCTTAAAAGACTTTGTAATATGAGAATGGATGAGAGTGAAGATTTTTCAGCTCATGTTAATGGCCTGCTTGAACTAGTCAGGAGACTGGAAAATCAAAAGCTGAATTTACCAGATGAATTGATAGTGGCATTTCTGCTGAACTCTTTACCACCAACTTTTCAAACAGTATGTCAGATAATAGAAATGCAGGATAACCAATCTTTGGAAGTCGTTATTCAGAAACTTGAGGAATTTAATATGGCTCAAACTAATGAACAGCCAAACTTCTCTTCAGAGTTTGCTTGCAAGGCAGCTGGAAATAAAGAGGTTTTTGCAAAATCTGCGAGAGTTAAGCGTTGCTTCAATTGTGGGGAAATCACCCATCTTGCATATCAATGCAGGAAGCAAGATACTGCAGAGAAACCAGTTAAGCAAGTTCCCAGCTCCTCTGCAAAGAACAAAGGGAGCCATGATAGGGCTTTCAGCCTGGTTGAGGAAAAAGCATCTCAACTTAAAAATGTGGAAGGAATAGAGACTGCTTCACATGATTTCTTTGTTGATTCTGAAGCAACTAAAAATCTTATAAAGGACAAAGACAGATTTATTGATCTGGATAGGACTTATAGAACTCCTATAAGATTGGCTAATGGAGTGCGCGGAAGTGCGCGTTGCTTTAAATCGCACGATGCCGCCGCCGCTGCTGTGCAGATTAAGCGCACATCTGAATGCAGCCAAAGCTTATATACCAAACTGCACTGCTACTGCTGGTAGGGCAGCTTTATAGAAACTAATATCTTGCTGTTGGGCTCTAGGCAAAGTCCTTTTCCTGGTAGCTGAATTAAACTGAAGACCAGTCCTTCTTCTTGTTGCTCTGGTGGTAGGACAGGGCAATGGGAACTGAGAGGTCAAGCCAAGAGATTAAATTTTGTTGCACTTTACCAGACATAGGGGATGGGGGAGGTAAACCCTTTGCTGCTTTTTGTTCTGGGGATTGAGAGTTGGTAGGAGGGGGCCATGAAGCTGAGTGTCCACTTAGGCTGCTTTTAAACGAGCGGGTGACCCACTCACACGATATTTCAAAATCCCTCAGGGCGGGATTACACGAGACAGAAGTCTGGGATCATGCGCACAGAAGGTGGTCACGCATTGTTTGCAGACCGCGAATTAACTACCTCGATTGTGAGTTATTTAATTCGTAGTCTGCAAACAATGTGCGACCGCCTTCTATGCGCATGATCCTGGACTTCTGTCTCATGTAATCCCATCTTGAGGGATTTTTAAATGTCACGCGATGGTGACCCGCTTGTTCCTAGCCATGACAGTGTGGGGTCCCTTTGTTGTTTTTTGTCCTGATCCCTTTGTCGCTTCTTTCTTCGGTATTGGGAGTATTGGAGGGGCATGAAACGCACCCCCTCAGAACTGACATTCCAGAGTCACACAAATCAGCTTTAGAATATATTGCTCCACTGATTTTATATGGATGTGTGGGTCAATTAATCTGCTCTGAGCAACTACAATGCACATGAACAACATAGAAAATACCTTTATGGGGAAACCCAATAGCATTCACATCTCAAGGTTTAAAAAAAAACAAAAACCCACACCGGTCCAATGCTTTTTTAAATTCAAGGTTTAAAAAAAATAAAATACAAAAAACCCATCTCCATTACAGTCTTCAGGACACCAATCATTCACTAATACCATTCCTTGCAATAGATCTCCCCCAGCAAAAAGTTGCCAAGTGCACTTTTCTTTGCACTGGCTGGCAATTTTGATATGCTATAACCCTTTCATACTTTGATTTTCACCAAATTTGGGCACCTTGCACATGTTTCCCTGTGAATCACTCCTGCCAAAATTCAGCTACCTTGCCTAGTTCTGAATGTTCATGATTATAATGGTACAGTGGTTACACCTTAAGGACAGAGCAGCTACCGCAACGATAACCAGGGACTCGTGTTCACTACGCTTTCCTCATTGCTGCCAATGGGGACAATGCAGTGAAAGCAGGTCCCTGTCTATATTTTCTTAACTGTAAGAACAAGGCCTTCCTGCCTAAATTGTGGGAGCTGGCCTCCGAGAACCAGCCTCCCCTGTAGGCAGGCGGAGGGAGGATCCCTTTATGCCCCTCGCCCAGGTAGCAAGTCAGCCAATAGGCTGGCGCATGTACCTGGGGGGTGGGCCAGCCCATGGCTCTTGTGCCAGGTGTGCAGAGCCCATCCCCTCTTTCACTTCCTTGGCTGCACAGAGGCCCTGGCACCTTCCCTCCCTGTATGCTGTTGATTGGCTCATGAATAGCTTCCAGTGGCTAAGAGGAGCAGCTTTCGCTCAGCTCAAAAAAAGAATGTGATGGGTTTAGGGCTGCTGTGGGCTTTGGCTAGTCACTGTTTTCAGGGCTGAGAAGGAATTTTCTACTTGCTCTAATCGGACTGAGCAGGCAGGTGGTTTTTCGCCTTCTCCACAACAGTACCAGGGGATCCTGGGTTTGTTTCAGTTGTAAATAGAATGTGTTATTCTGGCTTCAATTTGTCGCAATTGTATAGTGGCTAACAACATAGGAACCATGTCCAGGCAAAGCTCCTTAGGAGCAGGGGAAGACATCGTTCCTCCCCAATTACCTGATGTGAGGGGTGGAGTGGAGCAGGGAGGTCAGGGTGGAACCCAGCTCAAGACTGCGTACGGCTGGGCTGGGTTGGGTTACCAACCCCTTCCCTGGTGACACCAGATCAGGGGCGCTGGTGAGCCTAGCCCAGCTGCCACCTGGTATTCAGGGGCATGGTTTCTCACTACTATAGTCACACAGGGGTGCCCGGTATTGGGCTACCTTCCATAATAATAAAGTTGCGGCCAAGGCCTTAACCCAAGCCGACATGTCTGGTGTGGCTCCTTTGGGTCATGTGCACACAACAGTTAGACAACAGAAGGGAGCTGGATGTCTTTATGAAGAGGCTAGATAAACATTTGGTTATGCCTGTCTTAGCTCAGGGGATGTATCTGGTGATCCTTGAGGTCTCCTAGTTCTAGAATTCTGTGAGCAGATGCGTTATTATGATTTAATTACTTGATTTTACCAGTGCTATTTTTCTCAAACCAAAACCATGGGAAAAAGATATCTCCTATCAGATATCTTATTTCCATGTAGGCAGTGCACCATGATCAAGTCACTTCTTAACATTTCCTTGGATAAATCAAATAGATTGAGCTTCTTAACATTCTTGCCTTTTCTCCATCACTTTTTTTTTTTGCTCAGAGCACATCAAAAATTGTCCCATCATAGCAGATGGCTAGGAAGTTGCCACTTCCATTACATATTTTTTGGGTTAAATCTTCCATATGACAAAGAGCTTCCAGGTTCACAGGAGGCTGGTGAAAGAGTCAGGGGGAAAACAAAGGATACCTTAGTTTGGGGGACAGTGGGGATTTAAACACCTTGACCCACCTTAAAAACAAAAAATGCCATTTGCATTTCTCTTTTTCTTGTCCCATTTCCCCAGCCTGAACATAGCTTCTGCTTGGATTATCTACACAGCAAAAATATTGGGAAATTATTAATAAGTCCTGCGTGATTCATCAAAAAACCCTTACTACATGCCCTTTCCAAATGAACAGATCTAAACTTTTGTCTTCTGCGACTCCTTCTAGCAAGGGGGCAAGAAAAGCCACACTTGAATGACTTTGAGCCTTCTAACATCAAAATGATTTGTCCTTTGGCCAATATCTGTGGGAATATTTTGTTATTTCTACATGTATCCTGAGGAATGCAGTTTTCTATGGAAATTATTGTAGCCTAGTTTGCAGTTTATTTTTCTCCATGAGTGGTCCTTTTTCATTTCCTAAGTGCATGGGCACACAGATATGAATCAGTGTGCAGTCAACCAAAGTCTCATGTTTACTTTTGAACTTTTCTGAGCATTCTCCAAATGGGAATGCTGGTTCGGTTGCTCTGCCCCAAAGTGAAGAGAGAGAAGAATTAGTTGTCTGTGTATAATGCAGATTTAAACAGATCATCCTCACCTCTGCCAGTGCATACACTATACTGATGCATATCACAACCCCTAGACTGACTAAATTTTTAAAACTGGCCAAACGCGCATTCCCGCCCACCTCCGCCAGAGGCGGGGGAATGGCATATGAGGGAGCGTGACTTGCCCCGCCCCCTAGAAAGGAATAGGACATTGAGGACCAGGTGGGGCGGTGACGCCAGTCTCGCGAGGAGAGATCTGATGGCCGCCCTCTTGTTTCTATGACAGGACGCTCCCAGAAGCACGTGGAGGACGGCGTGGAAGGAGCTACAAGTTGCAGCTCCGGTGCGCCTCCAAAAAACAGCATTTTGGGGGGCCTAGGGGTCTCTTAGTAGTTCTATTTAGTTTTCATTGGCTGTGTATTAGCCCAGCGGGAGAACAGCATCCAGAGGGAGAACAGCGGTGCACAGGTGGACCTCTGCTGCACCGGGCCTGGCTATCATTGCCTGGTAGGGTCCATCAGCTGGGCAGTAGCCCAGCGGGAGGTACGGTTGGTGGGTGGTAGGTTTCTCAGTGGCTGGGTAGTGACCCAGCGGGGCTCACGCTGGTCAATAAGCCAGGAGTCGCAGAGCAGCGCTGCTGGTGGGGCAACCTCCTGAGGGGGACCCCCCTCACAAGGCGGAGTACTGCCCCGGGATAGGTTTTTTTTGCTTAGGGGCTCAGACTGCCCTGGGATAGGGTTTTTTTGCTTAAGGGTTCAGAGGCTCAGTTGGGGGTAGGGCGCCCCACCCCCTCATTACCGACGCACGAAGGCTCAGTTGGGGGGAGGAATTCTCAGCAGCGGGGTTAGTAACCCAGCTGGAGCGGGGCAATTAGCGGGTTAATCGCAGAGCAGCGCTACCAGGGGGGCAGCGCGATACCCTCCGGGCGATGACCCCCTCACACAGCGGAGTACTGCCCCGGGATAGGGGTTGTTTGCTGGTCATTGGAGGCCGTGCGGCAGCGCTGCATTGCCACCCCCCCCCGCGCACCTTTACATTGCTGGCCCGATTAAAATATTTGGTCAGTGGGTTGTTGGTTTTAGCAAATTGTTATTAGGTGGAGGGGGCTCTTGGCGTGTGGTGTTGGGAGCAGGCAAGCAGTGCGATAGGGAGTACCCCGAGTACACCACCCCCTTCAGACTGTTGTTGTAGGCAACCAGTCCTATAGGGAGTAGTGCTTGATAGTGCTACAATGGGAAGAAAAAATGTGAACCCCAAAGGGCCGAACAAGGCTTGGCCGGGCAGAGAATGGACACTGGGGGAGTCAACCCGTGCTTTAGCTCGGGCACGGCGGCAGGCCAAGGCTGTACTGATGGCCCTCCAGCAGCGCCTAGGGGAACATGATGAGCTCCTACGGGGGCTGGGGCATCAGGCCCGTGCCACACAAGTGGTTGGGCCAGGCGGCCTGGGCACTCCGGGTGAGGAACCGCATGGCGGCCCATTGCCCCTCCCTGACCAGAACACGGCATCCCGGCAAGTTGAGATGAGTCAGGCCCGGGGTGAGGAAGCTCAGTCTCAGCCCCCCCTCCAAGATCCCCTGCCCCAGGGTGAGAGTGTCCAGGCAGGCCCCGAGGCTTGTTCGTTTCCGGGACTACAAGGAGGTGGGCTGGGGCAGTGACAGGCGAGTGCTCGCTCAACTGTGGCTGATGAACTCACAGTAAACACCCAGGCAGCCAGGCAGGAATCCCCGCCTGATACCCCTTCTCCGCACAGGCGGGATAGGAGGGCCACTCCCCCTAGCAAGCGGCAATCCCCATCATGCACCCCCTCCCCGCCCACATGGGGGGTGAGGCACAATTTATCTCCCGACTGGTCGGGTGTAACCCCGCCGAGGCGCAAGGGATGGAGGGATTTGTCCATGGAGGTCCTGATTGTCTGGACGCCTTCGCGGGCCAGATGGAGGTGCTGGAGGCAACGGTCTGCTCGCTTGCATCAGAGAGGCACCTGAGGGACCAGCACAATGACCAGTCTGCATGGCGGGTTGGGATCCAGGAGCTGCATGAAGGTTCTTGCCAGCGGGAGGTGGCACCAGAGGAACACCAGCCGCGAACCGAGGCAGGTCGGCCGGACCAGCTGGTGGTGTCAACATCGACTACAGGTAATGGGGCGACTATGACGCAGGATCCGGGGGCAGCAGCACATTGCACCTGTACAAAGGGGGCAGGACCACCGCCAGCAAGCAGGGACCCCCCACACAGCAGAGGCTAGGGTGGATGGGGTCCTGGGTTCCGTGACCAGAACAAGTGGATGGGGGGGTCGCTGGCCCCAGCACAGCACCAGCAACAATCACTGCTCGGGCGTCGGGTGGGGCTGATCCGGTGGGCCAGGTGTGGGATCGGGGCACTGCCACACAGGTCGCACAACCAGTTGCAGGCATTCCTCCAGTTCAGCCCCCTCTACAGGGCGCCTACATGGAACTTGACTCCCCGCTAGGTGCCCATCTCACCCAAACAGTTACGGACAAAATTTGGAAGGGCGAGTACATCAATATATTTTCATTACTATATACGGAGCTGGTACTGGACCCTGCGTCCAAGGAGGGAGAGAAGGAGAAGGAGAGGTTTAAGAGACTGAAAGTGGACTGCAAATGGGCAAATTGGTCTGCTGCCTTTTCAGTACTGATGGGAGTTATGATACAGGCGACTCCCATTCGGGCAGTCGAGATTCTGAAATACCTTGACATTGTGCGTAGGGCATAAGATACAGGGAATCCTGGGGCATGGCTGTGCTATGATGAGGGATTTAGGAAGCGGGCAGCAATTAAACCAGGACTTAGATGGGAAATGTATGCACAAGACATATGGCTGGAGTGTATGGTGAGTACTAAGAACATCACCAAGAAGGACAGTGGCCATGCCCTGGTGTCGGGGGCGGTAGCTCATGTCAATGACCCCTTTCGGGCCGGGGGGCGCCGGGAGAATGCAAGGGGGCTCACGTGCTGGGATCTCAATGAGTCAGGGGGCTGCGCCCGCTCCTCGTACCGTTTTCGACATGCCTGTTCGCATTGCTTGGGCAACCATGCAGCTTACCACTGTAATAGGGTCCAGGCACAGGGGAAGAATAGGCAGCCACCGAGGCAGTACCAAGCTGGAGGGGGAAATGGTAACCACAAGGGCGCCAATGCCAGTTCGGCATAAGTCCCTGAGTCATGCCCTGGCAGATTGCCCAGCCTGAGACAAAGTAAAATATGTAGTAGAAGCTTTTAGAAAAGGTTTTAGGATACCGGCAAAGGGCGTGCGGCCTAGAAAGTGGGTGGACAACTTGAAGTCAGTCAAAGGGATGAAGAAATTGGTGCACGCCAAGATCCGGAAAGAGTTGGCTGAAAGCAGGGTGGCTGGCCCCTTCATCGCCCCATCCTCGCCTGGTTTTCACATGTCCCCATTAGGTTTAGTCCCAAAAAAAGTGCCGGGTGAATACCGCCTCATTCACCATCTCTCCTACCCGAAGGGGGGGTCAGTGAATGATGCGATCCCAGATGACCTGTGCTCGGTGCGCTACACATCGTTTGACGCAGCAGTGGCCATGGCAAAAGCATGCGGCCCGGGGGCTTTGATGGCAAAGTGCAACATCAAGTCGACTTTCAGGTTGCTGCCGGTCCACCCTGACCACTGTGAGCTGCTGTGGTTTCAATTTCAAGGAAAATTTTATGTTGACAGGGCCATGCCTATGGCTGTTCTATATCATGCTCGGCCTTCGAGAGATTCAGCTCGCTGCTCGACTGGTTGGTTCGGCACAGGGCCCAGCTCCAGTTTGTAATTCACTACATAGATGACTTCCTGTTCCTTGGCCACAGCGGCACAGGTGAATGCAGCCACCCACCTCCTGGATACCTTTCATAACCTGTCAATAGAGCTGGGAGTCCCATTGGCCCCTGAATATACGGTCGGGCCAACCACAGTATTGACCTTCCTGGGGATCGAGTTAGATACGGTGGCTGGCATCTCACGCCTCCCCACGGTGAAGCTGGGCGAATTACGGCAGGATATTGGTATCTGCTTGGGGAAGAGGAAAGTTACGGTTAGGGAGCTGCAGAGCTTAATAGGGAAGCTGAATTTTGTTTGTCGCGTGGTAGCACCGGGCCGGGCCTTCTTGTCCCAGCTCTATGCCACGGTGCCGGGCAACAGCAGCCCCCACTATCATGTGCGTGTTACTAACAAAATTAAAGAAGACCTGGCAATATGGCATGCCTTCCTTGAGGGCTTCAACGGGGTTAGCCGGTGGAGGCAAGAATTCCTGCTGGAGGCGAAATTGCAGGTCTACAGTGATGCAGCGAGAGCATTGGGTTTTGGCCTTTACTGTCGAGGTAAGTGATGTGCAGCCAAATGGCCGGAAGCATGGGCCCGGGAGGGGGTCACGTGGGACATCACATTTTTAGAGTTATTCCCTATTGTTCTAGCTGTACACCTGTGGCCAAATAACTTCGCTAATTGCGCTGTGCTATTCTGGTGTGACAACGCTGCAGTAGTGCAAGTGATAAACTCCCAATCTTCAAAGTCAGCTAGGGTTATAGGATTAGTCCGCTCTTTCGTGCTGCAGTGTTTGGTTAATAACATATTGTTCACGTCCAGACATGTTCCTGGAATCAACAACGGCATAGCTGATGCTCTCTCTCACCAACAGATGGAGCGTTTCCATCTTCTGGCGCCGGAAGCCAACCTGGAGCCCGAGATTATTCCACCAGGCATGCGGAACATTGGACGTGTCAGCTATTCAAGACAGTTCAGGGGGCGCTAGCACCTACCACGAGGCAGGCTTACCAAAGTGCCTTCCCTGAATTCCAAGAATTCAGGGCTCAAAAAGGGTGGCAACTGGATTTTCCCATTGCAGAAGCACAGGCACTGCAGTTCGCTCTTTCACTGCATTCACAAGGTCTGTCCCCGTCCACGATTGGGGTCAAGCTGGCCGCAATTTCCTTCACCAGTAGGATGGCTGGGCACCCCCCGCCTGATCAAGGTTTCTTTGCCAAGAAGCTGCTAGAGGCTTGGACGCGAGAACGGGGCCTGGCGTGAGATGTCAGGAGGTCCATCACCCCAGAGATACTGAAGGCAATTTCGGTGGGGGTGGGGAGGATAGCTGATGGGGACTTCGAGGCCACCCTCTTCGATGCGGCCTTTAAATTGACATTCTTCTGAGCCTTTCTGGTATCCGAGTTAGTGGCAGCATCCAAATTGGACAGAGCGCTTAGGGTAGTTAATGTGAAGGACATATCTATGGGGGTGGAAGGCTTGGATATTAGACTGTGGGCTTCTAAGTCGGACCAGCAGCAGAAGGGGGTTAACATAAAGCTTCAGAGGGCCATGGACCCGGATTTGTGCCCAGTTTTGGCAGTGGGGCGGTATAAGGAAATGCACCCCCCATTTTCTGGGCCGTTTCTTGTCCACATAGATGGCTGAGTGGTAACGCGCTATCAATTCTCAGCGGTGCTGCAAAGGGCGCTGATGGCGGCAAATCGGCCGGGCCAGGGTTACACATCTCACTCTTTTAGGATTGGAGCGGCAACATACGCCGCAGGGTTAGGTATGGATGACCGCGAGATACGAAGGTTAGGTAGATGGAGGTCAGCCGCAGGGACCCACGCATTAACCTTAACTCGCTAACCCCACTCCCCCTTTTTGTTTTCCTCTCAGTTTCAGGCCCCAGGATGAAGGATCAATGAAGGTTGATTTGGATAACAGGGCACAGTATCGTTTTCTAGGCGAGACGAACGGCCGGGAGCTCTTATTGGGGCACACAACTAGGTTTGGGAGATAGGGTCGAGGTAGTGTGGAAGGCAAGTAGGGGTATGAGATGGGAGCAGCTCATGCCGCTCATGCATGAAGCAGCCAGAGGGCGGCACCCAGACATTCTGGTAATTCATCCGGGGGAGAACAATATCCCACAGATGTTGGGGGTGGAGTTGGTGGTGAGGATGAAGCAGGACTGGGCAGCGATAGCTCGTTTGCTGCCTTCCACTCTCTTGGTTTGGTCTGACATGATAAAAAGGATTAGGTGGAGGAACGCGGTTCACCCGGGCAAGGTGGATCATGTCCGCCGCAAGATCAACAAGGAAATGGGGAAACTGGTAACTGAAAGAGGGGGAGTGCTCATAACACGGGCAGATATCCATTTTTCAAGGCTGGAACTGTTTCAACACGACGGGGTGCATTTGTCAGAGGAAGGTTTGAACCTTTACTTGGCTGCATTGAAGAGCATGCTGGCTCAATTATGTTGAGGTCGGGGTCTGGGGGTACAAACCATCCAAGCAATGTGCTGGAGGTTTGCGGTGGCAGGGGCCCAGGGCATTTTGTTAACCCATTGTTATGCATAGGAGTAAGTTAGAGTGTGTGGGAAGGCATCTCCTTAAGAGATGGAGAAAGGGTTAAGCCAAGGCAGGGACGTCCGGCTTAAACCCCGGCTTAGGATGGAGGGGCGAGCTAGACGAACGAGGACAGGGGCAGTCCCGTAAGGAAACCTCCACCTCCCTCCTACTTTGGTCACTAGAGGGTGCCCCCTCCCTGATCAGCTGGACGGCTGGAATGAGAGTGACCTTGGACACACGAGGATAGCGGCACCGAGGGACATCGGGCCGCTGAGTTAAATTAAGTTTAAGCTTAAGTAATTTAATGCCCAAATTTAGTATAAGGGACCCAGGAGGGAGTATACCCCCTCCCCGACCTGGTATACGAGTTAATAAATATGTGGCCTTTAACCCAATATTTCTCTATGTGTTGTCTTATTCCGGGTGCGGGGCAAGGACTGATTGGCTGTTTGCTGAATCAAAGCAGCTGTACTCAGACCCCTCAGTTAGTCGACATGGTTTGGAGGAGGAATATGTCAAAGCATGCTATCCTCTGGCTATACCCAGTCGGTTTACGTTCCTTCGGCTCCTCATGTTAACATATGAGAGGGGAGGTCCCTAGAATCCATGGTTGTTTATCCTTGATTTATAAACAATCTCGATCCCAGTTTTGAATCTGTCCCCTCACCCTACAGCCACCACCTGCTAGGTCCATATGGGACCACAATTAACAGGCAGGCATTCCTCCCTGCTGTGGTCTGCTCATACTCCCCCCCCCGCCATAGAGTTGTGGCTGCTTTTCAGACACTCTAGGCTGTTGGCTGCGACTCTATGGTGCTGTGTTGTAAGTACTTACTTACTTACTTACTGGTGCTGTGTTGGTGTTGGTATTGGTGTTGATTTATAAGGCCCTTCACAGTCTCAGCCCCTCATACCTCAGGGATTGCCTCGCCCTCCATGCCCCAGAGCGGCTCCTTCGGTCTGCCGGGGGTGGCTTCTTGGAGGTCCCCCGTGTTAAGTGGGGGGCCACAATGGAGAGGGCATTCTCGGTGGCTGCGCTGCGCCTTTGGAATTCCCTCCCTGAGGAAGCTCGCCTGGCCACGAGTCTTTTAACATTCTGGCGAGTTTGTAAAACCTGGCTGTTCGCCCAGGCCTTTGGGGAGGGTGGGCTAATAGGTTTTTATCACCCTACCCTTCCTTATTATTTTTTGTAAATTTCTGTCCTCCCTGTTCTATTGTAAGATTTTTATGTTTGTTTTAATATTTTTTATATTGTTTTAACTAAAATTTGTTAGTCGCCCCAAGCTGCTTGCAGGAGGGGCGGGATATAAATATATTAAATAAATAAAATAAATAAAATAAATAAATGTGGGTGGCCGTAACCACACATACAAGAGATGGGGGCAGTTGTGGGGGTGCCCTGTGCTCCCCCACAACAGGGAGGAGGTGGCTGCAGGGCAGCACTTTGCCTCGACTTTCCCCGGATTCGCCTGCAAGGTGTCATCGGCCTTCCCTGGGATGACACCATTAGTAGTGGCCCCAGGGTGAACATCTGGCGGCCACCTGACAGGCAAGCAGATGGATCCATGGTTAATGGGGGCAAAAGTGAGGCAAGATCTCATCTGTTTACGCTTCCAGTTTGAAGTTCGCAAGCATGGCTGGTTGATGTCTCTTCCTTGTTCCTTGAATCGAACAGAAGCTTGATGATGTATGAATTTACAGTTGTACCCTATGTAAAGGAAGATTACAACCTCATGTAAAGGTTATCCCAATTGTAATAGAATTTGGGATACTTCTTCAGTGTCTTAAAAGTGCCTCTGTTTGCCTCTAAGGAAGACATGCTTAGGCTGTATGTCCAAACAAGCTCTCCCCCTCCATGGAATAGCAATAGCATTTGTTTACAAACAAAATGTTTGAACTTAAAATTGTTCCATCCCTGATATTCAAAATCCCTACAGCTCTCTCATCCAGGATCAACTACTCAGCCTTCGTCTACTTAATATAGGCAGGTAAACTTAGAGGTACAAAAAAGTAAAGAATTCTTCCCTGGATTCTCCCTTGGTCCCTTCAAAGAGCCTCTATCCTAGACTGTAAGACCCTTTGGGGCAGGGATATGTCCCTGTTCCAATTCATGATTGTTCAGTACTGGGCAGATTGCTAGAACAATAAAAAATAAATAATAAATACAAATAAAATAGTCACTTGGCCAGCATCAGATGTGTTTGCCTTGATTAGATCTTAGAGACAGGCTCTGAGACCGCTTTTAGACAAGGGCGCTGAAAAGCGCCTCCAGAGCCGCGCGTTAAGAGAGAAGGTCTCAAATTTTCAGGTCTCCAGAACATGCCTCTGCAAAGCGCCGCATGTCCAGCCGCCACCATTGCCGGCAACAGGGAGCACGTCACTTCCGGCAGTGCAGCATGACTTCTGTCTTAACGCATGGCTCTGGAGGCACTTTCAGTGCCCTTGTCTAAAAGCGGTGTTAGTTACAGCTAAGGCCAGAACCAGATATTCTTAAAGAATCAGGCACATACTGAGACACAACTTACAGAATGACAACTTTCTCTCCTTTCTCTAGATGAGACATGCTTCCATCACATGCTTTCAGCCTTTCCAGAATACCTTACACAAAGTCTTCTTATTAGGTAGAAAGTGAGAAGCGGTGATGATCTTCAAAGAAAAAGGGTAAAATCTTTCCTGTTGGGCACGATAATAAAAATAATTATTAGATGTGAAATAAAAGGGGCACAATTAATTTGAGATATGTGAATAACTGTGTTTGTGTATAACTGAGCAACAAAGATGTAACATGTAACTACAGAAAAACATGTCAGAATCTATAAAAAATAGCTATATTACCCCCAAAAAATTGAACCGGACCTTATGTTCGGTCATCTTGCATTAGTTCTTGCAGTGACACCTACACACTGAGAAGAAAGCCGTCTCAAAACAATGGCTAATTAATGGACACTTGAACATTGTATTGCCAACATAAAGTCACATGATTAGGACACTGGTAACACAAATTTGAAGGTATGTTATCTTCAGTGACTTTAGCTTTGCTTTTTTACTTTCTGATGCTTTAAATGGTTGGGGGCAGGGGGTTTGTAATCACATATGGCACCATGCTTCCAGCACCCATAAAATGAATCAGAGTCACAGTCTCCCCTCCCCCGGCCCATATGAAGGCTTGAGTGACTGACAACAAGCAGAAATAGTTTGCTGTAGGTGACCTTCAAATGCATAGGAAAATGTAAAGAGGGATATATTTTTATTTAACTTTTTGAAAGGTCAATCAGAGCTATTTTCTTGCCTGCATATCAGTTTCATACTGTTGCATTTGTAGTTCTGGTTCAACAGTCAGTCCCTAATAAAAGAGATTCACATATCTCTTGTATTAGACTACTGTAGACTCTTAGACTACTGTAACGCGCTCTACATGGGGCTACCTATGGTGACAACTCGGAAGCTGCAGCTGGTGCAGAATGCGACAGCCCGGTTCTTGGTGGGGCTGGGCTGCCGGGAGCACATTACACCAGTGCTCTGATCTCTGCACTGGCTGCTAATAGTGTTCCGGGTCTGATTCAAAGTGTTGGTTTTAACCTATAAAGCCTTACATGGCCTGGGCCCTGCTTATTTGCGAAACTGCCTCACTCCCCGGGTTCTAGATCGGCCCCTGTGGTCATCCAGGGGCACCGTGTTGGAGGTCCCCCAGGTTTCCCAGGGGGCCTTGCAGACTTGGGCGTTCTCAGTGGCTGTACCACGTCTTTGGAATTCCCTCCCCGTGGGGGCCCATCTGGCCCCAGACCTCCCAGCCTTCCATAGGAACTGTAAGATCTGGCTGTTTCGTCAGGAATTTGGCAAGCGAGAGGGGTAAGAGTGGGTCAGGATGGGGGTGGGTGGAGTGGGTTTTTCCCCTGTTATGATTATTATGTTTTAAAGTGTTTTAAATTGTTTTATACTATATTTATTTTTTTTATTGTTTTTAGCTGCTCTGGGCAGTCTGTGGCGGGAAGAACGGGGTATAAATTTTGTAAAATAAATAATAAAAATAAATAAATATCATAGAAGTAAAAGAAAATAGCTGTAATAATAGTGCTGCAATAGTACTTACATATCTCTTAACCTTCTCCTTTCAAAGACTCCCATGCTCCAGTGCCTACAAGGCTCTGACCCTAGAATTAGCTACAAGAAGCATATTGTGCCTGCACTACCCACAAGAACAGACAGGACACAAGTATGGGATAAAAGCACTGGCCACAACTTTATTGTATGGCACCACAACATCAAGCATAAACCTGTGTGCATAGCGGAGAGGAACCATGCTGCATAAAGCAGGAAGGGGGCCAGGCTACCCCCGACCTACCTACCCGTGTGCCCGACCCTTCAAGGTCACCTTCTCCTTGAGTCAGGGTAGGGTAGAGCCCCATTCCAGCTGTCTTGAGTCTGGACCGGGGCACCTGCCCTTAAGACGCCCCTGCTTCCCGACTGGTGATGGGGTGCAGTCGTGCCCCTTAGCTCACAGAGAGCCTCACCACAGCATGGTTCCTAGTCGCTAATTGCCACAAGTTGCGACATATAATGAAGCACAGAACCAGAACATAAAATGAAGAAAAGAGAGAACATAAGAGAGGGAGGCACCGAACAGCACAGGTATTTGCCTGCCTAGCTCCCCATCCACCAGGTGCCTTCCCCCTCCCCATTGGGCCAAGAGGCCAGGACTCTGTAGCAGAGGAGGGACAGAAGAGGCCCCCTGCCCCCTCCTTGCCAAATAAGTCTGCTCCTGGGCAGGCAGACACAAATACCCCCCCCCCGCCCCTGTAAGTGTGTGTGTGGGGGTGTTCTTTTGTCATCAACTGCTGTTTCAGAGTGGTGTTGTGCTGGTAGAACATTAATGAATATGTCTTTTAATGACATCAGTGCCTTGCTTGTATATCTGAATATCAGAAATAAAATCCGTAAGTCATTGTACAATTTTTAACTGTTAACCTTTCCAGACAGATTACCAAGTAGATTATTAATTGTGCAGCCCCATTTGCCTGAAACACCAACATATTGACTTCTGCTTCTCATATCAAGTGTAGACCAGAGGGTAGGTGCAAGAATTCTCTGTGAAAGCTGAGAGAGAAAACTTTGAAGGCTTGAAAATGAAACAATTCCAACATTGTTTCTCAATAGCAGCAAGCTGCCACTTACACCAGAGGGTGTGAATACCCATACTAGTGATAACTTGTAGTTTGGTGTAGTTCTGTGGTCCCAATCCTCTCTAACTCAGATGGCTCAGATAAACATGATGTGCTCCGACAAGCACAGCAGGGGTGATCTGGCTGAGCCAGCCAGCTGCTGAGCTGCACAACACCTCTAACTGTTGGGTATGCCTACTCTGCAGAGACATTTGGATGGTGAATCCACTTAGATGCAGATCCATATGTTTTAAGACCAACATACACCTCTCTGCTGGGGTGCTCTTCTGCAGATAACCCAATGGCTGGTTTCCAGCATCCTTTCCAATTGACAACTGAGCTTTTTGAATTTTTCCATAATGTAACAAAAATATTTATACTATGCATTTCACATTCTTTAAGATTATGCAAATAAGCAATTATGTACATAATTCTCATCGTCAGGAGCTGGGAGTGAACAGCAGGGAATGGATTGCCTCACTCAGTGACCTGTTGGGTACTTCTCCAAGTGACCGAGGTTGGCTACTGTCGGAAACAGGTGCTGTGCTCAAAGGACCATTGGTCTGATCCAGTATGGCACTTTTTATGTTCTTATGTTCTCACTTTAAGGTCTCTTTACAATATTGTGGCTTTACAGTGAGGGTAATTGTAACTTGCACCCTTTTAAAATACCTTGACACTGCCATAAAATAAGAATTACACCCCAGTCCTGCACCAGAGAAGCTAAAGACTTCAGTGGAAGCAGAATCATGGTCATATTGAGAAAAGTGCAAATCACATGAAGATAATTATCAGTCTGAAAGGCAGACCATACACTACAGCATCTGTGGGTTCCCTCATACAGTACCAAATGGAGAGGGGGCACAGACAGGTTTCAGGTGCTGGTTTGAATGCATACAATGAAATATTGGCATGAGAGAAGAGGGAAGATTAAGTAAGATTGATTATCTTTATCTGGGCAGGTAAAGAGCCAATACTGTGTATGCCTTTGTCTCATTTCCCAAGTGTGCTTATTAGAACTAGCTGTAAGGACTGTTGAGGCAGTAACTTTTAAAAAGTGCAGTACTGTATCCACTGCAGGAACACACGATTAAGTAGACCATTTCCAATGAGATCCATCTGCTCGTGTTCATTTCCCATTAGTGTAAGCAGAAAATCATGTAAAATGTACACTGCATTTTACCACATGTGCTGTCATTAAAAAAAAGCAAAATCAGATACTTGAATTAAAAATCCGAATGAGAACTAAAAAGTACACTGCTATGCAGAACCGTGACTGTACACAAACTGGGGCTTCCCCCCTTCTTTTTTAAAAACACTAAGTACAGTATATAAGGCAGATATTAACCAATTAAAATAATTGGTAATATCTGCCTTATAGCACTTTAAAGCAGAGGATAATTAATTTTGATTCTGTAATTATTACTTATACAATCAGCATATGACAAGTCTGAGAAGCAGGCTTTCTTCAATGTGGAATAGAACAAGAAACAGGAAATGCGTAAAAACAAACACACCAGCAGTGAGACAGCTCCTCGGTCCGCCCCGGGATGAAAAAGCACAGACGCCACTCCCTGGGTTGGCTAGTGGCACAGAACAAATGTGCCCGTGACCCCAGGCAGCCAGAGAGCTGTCTGACCACCCTCTCATGCTGGGTAGGGTGGTGGAACTCAACAAACATGCGGGCAGCCATGGCAACCTGTTGGACCATATTGGCTTTTATTGATGGCCTTTGGCTCAGGATGGGTCTTCAAGGTTTTCTGGAGGATGCATCCCAGGCCAGCTGCCTACCCACCCAGGGGTGTCCACAGCCCAACATCGGGTGATACGGGAACAGATAAGCAAGTGAGTCCAAGGCCTGGGTTGGCCATAGCAGGCCAACACAGGCCACCGCCTCATCTGTTTTCACCCAGTGTGTCAGGTTGGTTAATAAATCAGAGTCACTACATTTTACATTGGCTATTTTTTAATCTAAAAGAGAAAAGCTTCATGTTAATGAGTTTTCCTGAGGTGCTGCTAGATCTGACTTTAAGGACATTTGAAAATACTGATTTAAAGTAACCCTTCATTCCTCTTAGTAAAACTACAGGTTTATTTCAAGAATAAGTTTTCTAAATCATTAATTTATTTCAGCAAAATTGCTTTCATTTATACTGTCAGCTAGGTAGCTTTGTTGATTTGAATATTTCAGGTTCCAATGGTTTTCACATGAACAAATCAACATGCCAGCTGTCCAGAGCCTCACAAACATCTACTTGAACTTCTGAGTATGCATGGGCTTACTGAACAGAATATAACAAATGATAAAATTGTACAGAACAATTATAGTTTGTATTTGTATATAAAAACATTTAATTACTCTTATAGCTAATGTAGCATCTTTCACCACCTGAACAAAAAGAAGTTAAAACATAGGTGCTGGTTTGAACCTTTAAAGCCCTTCATGGCCTGGGCCCTGCTTATCTGCGGAACCGCCTCACTCCCCATGTGCTCGTGTGACCCTTGAGATGGTCCATGGGAGTCTTTTCGGAGGTTCCCTGGGCAAGGCGGGTGGCCACCGATGTTAGATCTTTTTCGGTGGCCGCCCCTGTGCTGTGAAATTCGCTCCAGGAAGAGGCTTGGTTGGCTCCCATTCTCCTGCTATTTCGGTGTGTATGTAAGACCTGGCTGTTCTGTCAGGCTTTTGGCGAGGGGCAGGGGTGGGGTGGGGGTTTCCCCACATATTGCATTTTAAAATAGTTTTAATTTTTTAAATTATTGTTTTATTGATTGTTGTTCGCTGTCCCGGGCTGCCCTGTGGGCAGGAGGGGCAGGATATAAATTTTAAATAAATAAATTAAATAAATAAAATAGTGAAGATTTACACATTATATATTTCACAATAATAGAAGCCTTTTTAACTGTGTATCTAGCTATTTGCACTCTATGGATCTATGCATGAATTTTACTGACAAGTTGTATCCAAAACACCCCTGAAGATGAGTTTTTTATAGGCATTCTTTTTCATGCACTTATATAAAGGAACAACTTGATGCAAATATTATCTAACTCACAAGGTCAATATGAGTTGTCAAAACTATTGACAACAGAAAATTAAATAAGCAAACACATGATTGCAGCCTTGTTCATTACCAACTAGTTTTGGAATCTTTGTAGTTCAAGGAACAACAAAGGAAATATGTTGAACAGTTGGACTCAATGAAAGCTGTAGCAGCAATTTCAAAGGGAGCACAATCTGGGCCTAGACTTCCATTTGAGTAACTAGGGGCCTGGTTAGGGGCCAGATCAAAACTTTAAAAAATAAGGGGCATTATGAAGCTGAGATTCTCTGAAAGTTCTATGAAGTTGGAGGGTTCTCAAAATTAGGGACACCTCTTTCATATGGGACACATGGAACCCTAGGCCTGGTTCTTAATGACATCATCAATTGTTTCCATTACATCATATTCTACTGACTTCAGTGAGACTACACTGGCACGAGAGAAATGTAATGCAATGGAAGACCAGGCCCTGGGTCTCTTTGTTCTTCTCATATCAGCTGTTTTTTCACAGCTGGGGGTGGGTGATGGGTGTTTTGGCGTGGTGGGTGTGTGCCCGTTTGCACGGACACAGACGCATCTCCGCCCATCTCCGCCCACGGAGGATCCTCTGTTCTGAGAGAGGGTTCCGTGGGTGGAGGTGGGTGTGCAGCAGGTGTTGGTGTGTGTGCAGTGGGAGCACGCATGCACAAACATCTGCTGCCTGTGGTGTTTACATGGGTGCACACCCGCTGAACACTCATTCCCCCCCCAACGATGGCCGTATACACGGACTGCCCCCCTGCCGCACACCCACCTGAACACCGAGCGGTGGGGGAGGTATCCGTGTAAAAATGGCCATCGACTCCACTTCAACAAATCACTTACCTTGGACTCAAAATACATACTTGAGCTTTGTTTTTAAGACCACAGTGTATATGCATATTTGTAAACACAGTCATGCATAACCAGAAAGATGAGAGGGAAAAAAAAGATTATTTGCCTTTCAAAATCTCATATTTTAGAGCTACATTCAGAGCCCAGACTTCTTTCACAAACCTTGATTTTACTATTGCATTGGAAAGGAAAGGCTGAGCAAAACTTTGCCATGTGTTTTTAAGTTATTTATTAATTATTTATTGTTATTATTATTATTATTTTATTAGAGGGTGGTTTATGATTTGGAGAAAAATCTGTTTTTTCCCCCTCTTTTTGCACATTTATATAAACATAAAAAGAGGTATACATTTTATTTGTCTCAAGGGAATTATGCAAGCTGTCAAACCTATTGGTAACAACAGGAAATTAAATATATAGGCGGCTCTGGAGAAATGAGTGCAGACTTCTTCAGAACTAACTTGGTTTTCTTTTCTTTTCTTTTAATTTTGTTTTATAAATGAAATCTCAGTGAAATTTAATGAAATGAAATTCTACCTGCAGGAAATTTCTTTAGGGCAAGTAGAAATTCAAGATTCATGACCATGGATAAAAACAAACATGCAGGCGTTGCAGCAGCTCCCTGGCCCGCCTTGGGGTAGAAAACCGTGGCTGCCACATTCCGGGTTGTTGAGCGGCACGGAACCAGTGTGCCTCCCAGTGGAAGAGCCGTCCCACTGCCCCCATGGGCCTGCCCCCTGCCAACATGAAGCCAGGGGTGCTGCTGCAACGCCTGCATGTGACAATCTGTGACTGTAAAGCACTGTGTATGCCTAGTAGCATTAAAATAATTATCAGTAGTAGTCTTGGAACTGATACGGGTAGTTTTGAGGAAAGCTACCTTCTTTAAGTGTCATACATTTTGGCTGGGATTCCTGTTGCAGTGCAGAAGTACTCGGAAGGTTTTGATATAATTTGGAAAGCATCCACTGAGGCATCACTTCACTCCCAACTGAAAAGCCATATTTTGGGCAAGAGCTGAAATTCAGCCGTTTGTTCCACAGTGTTAAACTAACAGGAGAGTGTATGACCGGAAGAGAAGATTACTGTATCTTCCTGCCGTAACACAGTCAGAAAAGTGCTATCTTGGTTATATCATCTCATCCGTTTTGCACTGCAGAAGAATTCATTTATGTAAATACTAATACTGTATTATTATTATTATTATTTTTTTAAAAAGGATTGAGAAGTTAGCCATTTATACCACAGAGCAGGCATGGACCTTCTACATAGACAGCAGGATTGCAACAGGTGAGTAGGAAGAAACAGAGGCAGTGAGAACAGAGACAGGTGTAAGCGTTGCAGAGCCCCCTATACATACATTGTTTCTTCCCCTGTCAGTTCGGGTAGGCACTAAAGTGGCCTGCCATTTTGTGCAAATAGCTATGGACAGGAAAAGGTGGGGCCTGACTGCACTGGAGTGGTTATACACTGGTATAACTCCACTGACTTCAGCACAGTCACTTCTGGTTTATCCTGGCCTAATTGAGAGGGAAATCACTGGTGCAGTAGATGTGCTGGGTTTCTCTAACTCCCAGCACCTGTAGTCAGCTTCTCTGACAGGCCATCTGCCTCAGATGAGTGGGTTTCGTTGCCAAGTCCCTGCACCCTCTGACAATTTGTGTTCCATGGGGATCTCTGGGGAGGATATGCTGCAACTTATTACTTTGCTGTTTGGGAAATATTGTTCCTGTACACTGATTAGTGTGAAAGGAAGCACTTGGTTTAGCTTATATCTTGCCTTTTGACCGTTTTCCAAAGTTTCTCATGAGATGAAATGTAACACTATCCTTTCAAATCTGTTAAGTCATTAAAAAATATTGTAAGAAAAAGATACCATGGACACTGAAGACACAAGCAATTATTAAAATGGAAAGTGTATATTATAATAAAATAATAAAATAAAATAATAATAATAATATAATATAGAGACAGAAAAATAAAATGAAAGGTGACAAAGAAGACACAATAAATCAAGCCGTCCATAAACCAAGCTGCATGGTCCACAGGATGGAATAGTGGATGTAGAGGTCATGTTGCAAATCAAAGGTAGAGAATTGTACCTCCATAGTAGGGACCTATTTGAATGCAATGATTTGGGTATTATGTGCGGAAATGTCAATTTAACCATTATTAAAGAACAGTGAGGCCATTCCCATGCCCTACGCGTGCGCCGTGCACATCCCGTGTGTGTGCACATGCATGCAAACCACGTGCATGTCCATAGAGAGCACATCGTGCTGCATGGAACTCACACGGATTCCGCTTGGGATTGCAGCCTATGGCATAAGGTTTAGGACCAGTAAATTAATGAAGAAATATTAGTTATTCTGCAGTGGAAGAGTGTGAGAAACATTTTTCTTATTAAAAGGGAGAAAGTCAATCACTTAATCCATACAAAGCCCTCAATTTTTCATTTCCCACCAAGCCCACAATATGCACCCGGACTCATCTGTAAAAGATTGATTGCCAAATCCTATAATGCCTGTGTAAGTACATTTTATGAGTGAGGCCAGGAATTTCCCATTTGAAAAGTCATTATTCTGCAGGCAGAGGTTGCTATGTATTAACTGTAAAATTCAAAAAAGATGTTTATTCAGATAAGACTTGATATTGATTGTCAACACATTTTCATTTTGGCATTTTTATTTTTAGGGCCATGTGTCCTTCCCCTCACATTTCCCAGCTGTCTTCCCTCAATGACAGTACCAGAGCTCTACCTATAAGCCAATCCCCAATATCTTTGCAAAAGTGGCACATGTATGATTCAGAATCCTAGTAAAATGGCTGCAGACTATGCAGTGTTAAGGCAATTATCACACAAGCAGCACATTTTTCTGTGATTTCCTCATTAACATGACTATCAGCTGCTTATTAATAAAGCCGTTTACTTTGCTTTGACTTAGAGCATATTGTAAACAAACTTGGGATGCCGTTTCCTGCTCAGTCATTTACAGCACTGTGTTAATTCACGCTTGTCACTTCCACTGTTTTCTTTGCTAGTGTATTTCAATGAAAACTATGTGACACAGTGAAAAGAAACGAAAAAATATTAAAGACACAAATGTTACCAAAAAAGCAGATAGGTAGATTGTTCCATATTAAATTATGCACTAGAAGGATTTATTCACGTTATGCACAATGCCTTAATTTGGACAAACTACTTCCTGTTCCTTCAATATTTTATGCCCCAATTTCCAACAGATGCTGCTGACAACTTACTAAACGGTGCACTGACAAGTTAATATATTTAGACTACTAAAATTATTTATTTTCATACAAATTAGATCATGCAAGAACATATATTAATTATAATGGCAGGGGGTGGGGGGCTTGCATCCAGTTAATGAACCTCTTTCTGTCTTTCTGGAATGGAGAAAGGTTCCCATACAACTCATTATTCTGACTTGCTCTTTCCTCTGAATACTGTCCTGTAGCTCAACCAGCAATTTTAATATTCAGCCTTCTGAAAGTATACGTCCTTGGTGGTAGGGCTGCCAGCAATTGCACACAATAACTTTGAAATACATGTTGGTATAATAGTTTTATTTTAAAATATACCTTTACACATTTTTTCTATCCGACTGTTTAATGTAAGAAAACACTTCTGACTGCACCACTGTTGAAGACTGTGCAAACATTTAAATGCTAAGAAAATAGTTTCCTGTAGAATAACCTGCAATGACACACACGAACTAACAAGTTAGAGAGTGCTTAAACCCTTACGTCGCATAGACATCCTCTAATGAGACCAAACATGATCTAAAGTATTCAGATGTTGATAAGTACAGAATGTAGTTCACAATATACTCAAATCAGCCATGGGTTGCTATGGCTCCTTAATGAAATGTTATTATGTTTTTAAGCTGAAACCAGACATTGGGGGCGGGGGGAGGAAATGTAGGTAAGTGTTTGAACAACACAGTTGTCTAGGCTTCCTTTCATAAGCCAGCTGAATTTGCTTACTGAATGAGCTGTTCCGTTTTTTCAGCTGTTACGCTGCACTGTAATGAAACTGAATGTGCATGCAGCATTACTTTCTTAGGAAAGAAAAATCTTTTTGCTGTAGGAAAAGGAATGCTCTGTAGGTGTTTTACTCCACCTTCGCTAGCTGCTATCTAGTAGTACAAGAACCTCAAAAATGTATGTAGGTTTGTTATGGTATAGGAACTCTGGGCACAATTTTGGCTCCAGTCCACTGAACAGAAAAACTCCTGTTGACTTTAATGTGCCCAGGATTTTACACTTAGTTAAGTATATAAAAAAAGATAAAGTGGTTCAAATGATATCTTTTACTGGGCCCTTCCTCAGGCATGTAGCATAGCCAGTAGAAATATATAGACTGAGGAAATGTAGGGCAGGTATATATGAGGGGGCATGGAATAGGTAGGAGTGGATAGGACAAGGTAGCAAATGGGAGGGGGGGGTAAAGAGAGAGAGAGAGAGAGAGAGAGATGTGCCACACATTTAAAAACAGCTGACACTCAGTTACAGAGAAGAAGACACCAAAAACAATTTGACACCAAAAACAATGAAATTAACAAAGACCTAAATTTTTCCAGTCACTACAAAAATCTGTAAACGTTGACACCAAAAATAATAGATTTAACAAGGACCTATATTTCTCCAGCCACTCCAAATAGCTACACTGCGGAGGATGTTGAGAAGATACCCACGCCAGAACCCTACTTTGTAGGTAATGAATTGGATGAACGGTCACAAATCACAAATCATGGTCACAAACCTGGAGCAGGTTCTAGAGCAAATTGACAAGCTTAATACGAACAAATCACCAGGGCCAGATGGTATTCACCCCAGAGTTCTGAAGGAACTCAAATGTGAAATTGCAAACCTACTAGTAGTAATTTGTAACCTAATGTTGGCATCTGGCACTGTACCTGAGGACTGGAGGGTGGCAAATGTAACCCCAATATTTAAAAAGGGATCCAGAGGTGATCCTGGAAACTACAGACCGGTAAGCTTGACGTCTGTGCCGGGCAAAATGGTGGAAACTATCATTAAGAACAGAATCACTGGGCATATTGATAAACATGGCTTAATGGCAAAGAGTCAGCATGGATTTAGCAAAGGGAAGTCATGCCTCACTAATCTCTTGGAATTCTTTGAGGGCGTAAACAAGCATGTGGACAGGGGAGACCCAGCAGATATAGTGTACCTGGATTTCCAGAAAGCTTTTGATAAGGTCCCACATAAACGACTCTTGAGAAAATTAAAAAGCCATGGGATAGGAGGTAGTGTTTTGCTATGGATTGGTAACTGGTTAAAGGATAGGAAGCAAAGAGTGGGACTAAATGGCCAGTTTTCACAATGGAGGGATGTAAAAAGTGGTGTGCCCCAAGGATCTGTACTGGGACCAGTTCTTTTCAATGTATTCATTAATGATCTGGAAAAGGGTGTTAAGAGTGAGGTGATCAAATTTGCAGATGACACCAAGTTATTCAGAGTAGTCAGAACACGAGCAGACTGTGAGGAGCTGCAGCAAGATCTTACAAGACTGGGTGCCTGGGCATCTAAATGGCAGATGAGATTTAATGTGGACAAGTGCAAAGTGATGCACATTGGGAAAAATAATCCAAATTATGAGTACACAATGCTGGGTACTAAGCTAGGAGTTACCACTCAGGAAAAGGATCTGGGAGTGATTGTGGATAATACACTGAAATCCTCAGCCCAGTGTGCCGCAGCGGTCAAAAAAGCAAATAGAATGTTAGGAATTATTCGCAAGGGAATAGAGAATAAAACTGAGGATGTCATAATGCCTCTATACAAATCAATGGTGCGACCGCACCTTGAATATTGTGTGCAGTTCTGGTCGCCCCATCTCAAAAAAGACATAGCGGAACTAGAAAAGGTACAGAGAAGGGCAACAAAAATGATCCAGGGTATGGAACAGCACCCGTATGAGGAGAGGCTTGATAGGTTGGGGCTCTTCAGCTTGGAAAAGAGACGGCTGAGAGGAGATATGATAGAGGTCTATAAAATCATGAGTGGTGTGGAACTTGTAAACAGGGAATGGTTATTTACCCTCTCAACTAGTACTAAAACTAGGGGACACTCCATGAAACTCACAGGTGGCAGAGTAAAAACAGACAAAAGAAAGTATTTTTTCACTCAGCGTACAATTAGGTTGTGGAATTTACTGCCAGGGGAGGTGGTCAAGGCCATCAGTATAGCCGAGTTTAAAAGAGGTTTGGACAAGTTTCTGGAAGATAATTCCATTAGTAGCTATTAGCCAAATAGGATTGGAGAACAAAACCCTTTACTGTCGGCAGTCTGGGGATGACCCACAGGGAATTGATAGCATGGTGAGCTGTTGGGTGCTTCTCCCAGGCCCCCGTGACTGGCCACTGTCCGAGACAGGATGCTGGGCTCGATGGACCATTGGTCTAACCCAGTATGGCACTTCTTATGTTCTTATGTACAGTCTGCTGCATTTTAAATTTTTGTTATAAAATTGTACCAAGTTCTTAGATATCATTACTACTTTGTCTCCGTCTCTGTAACTGACTGTCAACTGAATACTCAAACTTTGTGTTATTGTGAACGCAGTTCCTTTGATATGCGTATTCCCTTCACCTGATAAGCTGTTTCCCACTATACCCCCAACCCATATGTTTACCCTCTCTGTATGTTAACTGCTACTTATTGTTTCTTTGTCTCCTACACCAATATATAATTTTACAGCTGTTTTTAAATGTCTGGTACATCTCTCTCTCTCTCTCTTTACCCGCCTCCCACCTGCTACTTTGTCCTACCCACTCCCACCTATTCCATGCCTCCTCATATGTCATGACCCTGACAGATCCCAACTCATACATGCTCTGCCTCAGCAGGTGTCGCCAATTGGAACTGATCCTACAAACTCTGACCAGACAGGGCATTTCTAACCTCTGGCTCCGCCACTTCCCCCAAAGAGGCGGAGTCGGAGTTGTATTCAATGCGAGTGATTTTGTCTGCAAAACACATCATAAATATATCACAGTGGCCCCTGGATGACTACAGTTCCAGGTGAAGCCCCTCACCAACTGGAAAATCTCCACCGGACGCAATGGAGCGGACGCTATGATGGCAGCAAAGAACCTTTTCCTTGCTACTCGCACAGCCATGGCATAGCTTTTTAAAAACAATCTATGCTACAATCGGTCGTCTTCAGTGCGAGTACGGAACCACCATCGCTCTAACTGCCTCCCTTCACGCTTCAGCCACCTCAGGTCCTCCATAAACCATGGGGACCTGCAGTGGCCTTGGTTGATGACCTATGGGTGAAGCTAGATAAGGGACATTCAACCCTGCTTGTTCTACTTGACCTAGCAGCAGCTTTTGACACAGTGAATCATGAAGTGTTGGTTACTTGTCTGCGGGACCTAGCTTGGGTGGATGGGACCATTTTACAGTGGTTAAGTTCCTTCCCAGCAAATAGATCTCAGTACATAGTTTATTTATTTATTATAAAATTTGTATGCCACCCCCTCCTGCTAAAAGCATCTCGGGGCAGCTAACAACATGTTAAAACAGATTAAAATGAACAACAATAATACAGTTAAAATCCCACAATAAAAACAAATTACCCCCTACCCCACCCTAACCCAACCCACCCACCCCATCTCCATTGGGAAAGGCTTGGCGGAACAGCCATGTCTTACATTGTCTACAGAAAGAGGGGAGGTCGGTGGTCAGGTGGACCTCTGGCGGGAGGGAGTTCCACAGCCGCAACATGGCCACAGAGAACATCCTCCGCAAGGTTGACACACCAGAAACCCAGGGGACCTCGAGGAGGGAGTCCCTTGATGACCACAGGGGCCTATCCAGGATCGGGAGGGTGAGGCGGTCCTGCAGGTTGGTGGGGCCCAGGCTGTTTAGGACTTTAAAGGTCAACACCAACACCTTGAATTGGCCCCAGAAGAATATCAGCAGTCAGTGCAGAGAGCAAAGCACCAGTGTAATGTGCTCACGTCAGGCCATCCCTGTTAGGAGATGAGCCGCTGCGTCCTACACCAGCTGCAGTCTCCAAACCAGCACCAAGGGTAGCCCCAGGTAGAGTGCGTTTTAATAGTCCAGTCCTGCGGTAATAAAAGCATGGACGATCGTGGCCAGATCAGAGTCCAAGACATACGGCTGATGCTGACGTACCAGATGTAACTGGCTAAATGCCCCTTCGCCACAGCCGCCACCTGGACATCAAGGCGGAGTTGCGGGTCCAGGAGAACCTCCAGACTCAGAACCTGAGATACCAGGGCAGGACGGACCCCGTCAATGATGGGGGCCACCACTCCCCCGGCCTTCCCCACCACCATCACCTCCATCTTGTCGGGATTTACTTTCAGGTGGCTTGCCCTCATCCAATCCCCCACAGCTGCCAAACATCAGGTAAGCACCGAGACTGTCGGGCCTGAGTCAGATGAAAAAGAGAGAGATAGCTGAGTATCATCAGCATATGAATGACACCGTACGCCAAAATCCCTAACAACCTCTCCCAAAGGCTGCATATACACATTGAACAAGAGAGGGGACAAAATAGAACCATGTGAGACTCCACACGTGAGACCCCGGGGAGAAGATGAAAAATCACCCAGGACCACACGCTGGGTTCTCCCAGTCAGGAAAGAACGGGACCATTCCCTCACACCAAGGGGGCAAGCCCTTCCCGCTCCAACCCAGTCCCATTGCCCCCTCCCACATAAAATGAACAATTCATACTTCACCCCTATCCCTTCCCTAAAATACAAATAGGCTTCTGCCAACTTTAATAATCTTCCGGCTCTCCTGGTCCCGCTAAGTGCCACGCATCAAGGACCCTTTAGCGCAGTCGTTAAAGTCCAGTTCTAGGGGACTATACATCCTCTTCTAGGGGTTCCCCATGTGGGGTCACGCAGTGTTGTATTTTGTCCCCCCCTCTTGTTCAATGTGTATATGCAGCCCTTAGAGGAGGCTGCATGTAGATGGGGAGTTTGTTGTCATCAGTATGCTGATGGCACTCAATTGTACCTCTCCTTTTCATCTGACCCAGGCCCTGCAGTCTCAATGCTTTCCCAACATTTGGAAGCTATAGGGGATTGGATGAGGTTAAGCCAATTGAAGTTTAATCCCGACAAGACAGAGGTGATGCTCGTTGGTGGGGTCAGTGATCTGGGTGAGGGGGGAATGCCCATCATTGACGGGGTCTGCCCCTCGTTGGCTTTTCAGGGACGAAGCCTGAGGATGCTCCTGGCTCTACAGCTGTGCCTGGATCTCCAGGTGTTGGCTGTGGCCAGGAGCGCCTTTCACTAATAACATCTGGTGAGACAGTTCTGTCCATATGTCCGAGACTTCGACCTCACCACCGTCATACATGCATTTGTCACCTCGAGGTTGGACTACTGTAATGCACTCTACATGGGGCTGCCCATGGTGGCAGTCTGGAGGCTTCAGCTGGTGCTGAATGTGGCAGCCCAATTGCTTACTAGTATGGGCCATGGGGAGGTGGAGCACATTACGCTAGTGCTCCGGACTCTGCACTGGCTGTCTATAGTTTTCCAGGCCTGATTCAAGGTGATGGTTTTGACCTATAAAACCCTAAATGGCCTAGCTACCTGAAGGATCGCCTCATTCCCTGGGCCGCTGGGTAGCTCCTGCGGTCATCAGCAGGTGCCCTTCTGGAGGTCCCGCAGTATTGGTAAGTGGTGACCGACAGGCAGGTGTTCTTGGTGGCCACTCCAGTGTTGTGGAACTTGCTCCCAGTGGGCGTCCACCTCAACCTGGATTTCCTCACCTTCCAGCATCAGTGTAAGACATGGCTCTCTGCCAGGTGTTTAGTGGGGGGGATGGGTAGGGGGAGGTTAAGGTTTGGGTGGGATGTTTTTCAACACATTCCATTGATGGTTTTTTACTTTTTTTAAGGGTTGTTTTAATTGTTTGGTTATGTTGTATTTTATTGTGATTTGTAATTTATTATTGATATGATGCGAGCTGCCACAAGCTGTCAGAGGCAGGAGGGATGGGGTTTAAATACTTAAAATAAAAATATACTTGCCCTACATTTGCTCCATTTATATATTTCTACTGCCCACGCTACGTAGCTGAGGAAGGGCCCTATGTGGCCTGAAAGCTTGCTTATTTCCATCAACAGTTGGTCCAATAAAAGATATCATTCGAACCACTTTGTCTCTCTGTCACTTGGGAACAACACGGCAAGCACACTCTATGGCCGTTAATACATAGACAGGGGTGTTTTGGCATGGTGGGTGGAGGTGGGTGGGTGTCCGTGTAAACTGGACACACACCCATCTCCACCCATGGAGCCTCCTCCATTTTACCGGAGGGTTCTGTGGGTGGAGGCGCGTGGAGGTGGGTGTGCAGTGGGTGGAGGTGGGTGTGTACCAGGAGCACACATGCACAAACACCCACTGCCTGTGGAGTTTAGATGGGCGCACACCTGCCACACACCCATCTCCCCACCTACCACTGGCCGTACGGACTGCCCCCCCCCCTTGCTGCATACCCGCCCGAACACCGAACAGCTGGGGGGGGGGGAGGAGGACGGCCATGTAAAAACAGCCTCTCTCTGGATTAAGTATAATTTAAAAAAAAAAAAAAAACCTAAAAATTCAGAACAAGTTACTTAAGCTAAAATACCACAGTAAAAGCTTTTGTGTGTTTTAGTTGGCCAGTTTAATCTAGGAGAGTGTGCTTGTGTCTTCCATCCAGAATAACTACTGGATCAATGTCAGACTTCCATGGGGAACTGAGGCCATTCAGCAGCCCATAGGGTTAGGTTGTAGACAAAGCACTGCAGTCACCATGGCTTAGTAACTGTTGATGTCTATTGACTTGTCAATGGTAACTAAATAGCATCTATGTTCTAGTTTTTACTGAATCATTGGGTGATTTCAGACGTTACGGGGCCCGTTGGCCCTGTACCGAAATCACCAAATTCATTCCCCGCCGGGATCACCCCGTCACGCCGTATCAGACATGCCGGGGGGATCCCGGCGGGGAATCTGGGAGGGGGCGGGGCCACGTGGTGCAATGTGCGGCTGCACGGCCCCGCCCCCTCTACGCACCCCACCGCCCGCCCTCCAGGGAGACGGGCGGGCGGCAGGGCCAATGAGGCCGCCGCGTCGGGCCAGATTTGCCATGGCCCGGGATCCCGCCGGTGATCCCGGGCCGTGGCGCCCGACCAGACGAGATGCCGGGGTTCACCCAGGCGTGGAATTACATTCAACACGCGGCGGCCGCCAGTCCCTCCGCTTCGGCCGCTCGAGTGGTGAATGTAATTCCACGCCGTGGTAACATCTGGGGGAAAACATCCGTTTCACCCAACAGACGTGCCGAAATCACAGCCACCACCCGGAATTGAGCGTGGTTGACTGTGATCTCATAATGTCTGAAAATACCCATTGACTAATTAACATAAATCTTATGACAGTATAGTTAGTAATAGTAAATTGATATTTAAAGTGATACCAACAATACTCTAATATACTTGTAGACACCTGCTTTAATATTTGCTCTG
The DNA here is from genome assembly GCA_003113815.1 of Sphenodon punctatus. Classification (NCBI taxonomy): domain Eukaryota; kingdom Metazoa; phylum Chordata; class Lepidosauria; order Sphenodontia; family Sphenodontidae; genus Sphenodon; species Sphenodon punctatus. Next base: position 5,179,237 of record QEPC01006430.1, on the reverse strand, counting down.
GGCGCTTTTTAGAAAGAACCACCACCACCAGCAGTTTAGCTATAGCTATGGCTAATGCTTCAGTGAATGCCTGAAATACTCATCTTAGGAGGACAAAAAACCCAGAGAGTGCCACTTCCTACAGCAAACTGTGAAAATGCAAATACAGTTGAAAAGGAGGGAAACAAAAGATGAGATGAGAAATGGCTATACTGATAATAATTAAATGAGATGATATTCACAGTGAGAACAAGCCCATGCCCTGTGTCGCACACTGCATGTGCATCCATTGTGGAGATTGTGCCGCGTGCAAGCCATGTAGATTCCTTGTGCTGGAGGTTTAGGATTGCAGCCTTTGCTGTTAGGGTTTCCAAATACTATATTTGGTAGCTCATATAAACAATAACATTTGGGGTGACAGATATTTCAGCACACATCAAGTTACTTTACACTGCTTACGCTAATTTAAGTTAGCACTAAAAATTAGATGGCACCTATTTTATTTCAGGTTTACACAGTCTTCTGTTTTTCATCAGAGACCCCACCCCCCTTGTATGCACACCCATTTAATCTAGACAAAAATAATTCTCTGAACAGATTTAATTTCACTGTAACAGTAAAATAATTAGAGTTGTACCTGCTGCCCCCAAGGGACAGTCCTCCATTCAGTCACCCCAGAGGCCTGCCCGACAAGGGAAATACCATACAAAGAGAGGGGCTACGGCAAGGTGGTGAGCAAAGGAGTCTGTCACTGGCCCCAGTCTAAGGCACCGGAGTTCCCACCGGTGAAGGGCAATGGGGTTCCTCACCTTACACGGCTTTGACCCTTTACCCTGAGAGCTGTGCATAGAGCCATCTCATGCATGGCTCTATGTCCATGGATTGTCCATGGGCAATCATGTATCTTCAGCCCTAGCAGACTGAGGTCGGGCTGGAGCCTGCCCTGGTGTCAGAACACTAGGGTCTCGGCAGGGAAGGATCAGTGGGATACATATGTGGCAGATGTTTTTACAGTACTTTCAATTCAAACTAGAGCTGAAATGGGAAGTCAATTTAAAACTTGTGGATATTGGCCTCATTTTCAAATAGCTGGTTGGTTCTCTGATCAGTAACCACTGACTGAGATGGGTACTCAACTATGCAATATTCCGGACAGCACCGTTACCATGGGTAACATGCAGACATGCAGCTTAACTCCGCTTTAGTATGGCTTTAACACCGCGTTAACATTTCTTATGCATGTTGCAGGGCTCCATAGGGTGCCAATATAGTCCTGCAACATTCATAATAAATATTAAAGTGGTGTTAGAGCAGTTATGTGCATGTCTGTTTTCACTCCATGTTTCTGATTTGTTCTCTCTTTTCAGGTGACCCTCCTTCTGTGTTTCTGTCATTTCATTTTTGGTTTACAGAAATGGGGAAAGGGCAGAAAAAGACAAACCTGGAAAAATAAAATACAATTTAAAGAACACACGTTAGTATAGGATCCATTCCTCACAGTGGCCCTAAATTACAGAAGAAATGGAAACGGATGAGGAAATGGCAAACAGAGAAAAATGGCAAAATGTAAAATCAGAAAATGAAGAAATGGAAAATACAGTAATGAGAATATGGGAATAAAGTAAACAGATACCTATATTATAGTTAATAGGTATCGCTCAAGACCAAAATCGTTCAAGACTGGGTTTTTCAAGTATCTATTTCAGCTCTAAATTCAAACCACTCTCTCTTTGGGTAAAACCACACGAAACAGGGCCAGCCAGATCTCCTGAGCACACCAGGGAGGTTGAACACAGATGCCACACTTTGGACTAGCGGGAAGATCAGTCCAAACAAGCACCCCCCACCCACAAGGGGAAACTGGGAGGGGCAGCTATTGTCTCAGGTGCCTCCACACAACGGGTCAGCTGAGAAGCCATCCACACGGGACAGGACACCCAGCGATCTGTCCATTGTGGTCGCCACCCCACCCCACCCCCCGCTGGTTGTGCTGGTGGTGGGATGGTTCTCTTAGCAGCAGGAATGTTTGGTTTGTGTTGCTCACCAGCCTGGAAAGTGGCAGACATGGTTTTCCACCCTGGGCCAGGGGGCCATCTCACCACCTGCATATTTGTTTTTATCCAAAGTTGAGTTCCATAGTGGATATGACAGAGGACTTAACCCCAAGGATTTAAAGGGTATCTTAATGTTTCAAAAGGTTATGTCATGCGTTATCTTGTTATTGAAAACAATCAATCTGATATTATAAAGAAAAGACACACAAAGGGGATAAACCTACCTATTCCAATGTATTATTTTAATGAACATGATATTCCTTTGTTGATATTTCTGTTTGTGATTGGTACTGATCTATGTATTAATCTATAAACACATAGCTTAGGCAACTATTCAGAGTTTGGCATGCAAATATGAAATTGATATTAGGAGACTCAGCTATTTAAAAAGAATCAGTCAAGACAGCATTGCGTGTACCATTTATTTAATAATACCTTTTCTTCATGGCTTTTAATGCCATCTTAGAAGCTTGAAAATAAAATTCCCCATACAATTTGGCCTTTTCCTATTTAGCAACCATTGTGCCTAATGGAGCTCGAAATTAACATGACTGTTTTGTTTACTTCCTGTTTTGCTCAAGCAGTATCAGAGATGTCCATCTAGGCTGTTCGTTAGATGCTTCAGTAGGAGAATCCTAAAAGCATAAAGCATTTTTTTCCCCTGGTGGTCTCACAAATTCCAAAGAAAACCTAGTTTTTTTTCTAGAGCATAATAAATTACAGTAGAGTGTCCTATATGAGGAAAATTTGGGGGGCATGATTTTTGCCTGGATGAAAGAGGTTTCAAAATTTGTGAGGGTCGTAAAGCATTCCCAGAATAAAAACTGGAGACATAAAACATATCGAAATTGCGGATGGATACACAGATGCAGGAGGTTATAATGCAATAATATTTTAGAATTACTGGATTATATATAATTACAGTATTTTGTAAAGTGAGAGACAGCTAATTTTTGTTTTTAAGTGTGAGGGAATTAAAAAATAATCAGGCATAAAGACAAAAATATTATTTTAATCATCTCATTTGTTTTACAAAATGAGAAAGGAGGAAGTAAAACAATTTAATTTTCAGTACTCCTGAATTTCAGTCAATCCATTTTGACTACATAATTTGTTTTTTCTCAGTGACCAGATCATCTGCTCTGCAGTAAATAATATCTAAAGCTATTTTTCTTGTGTGCTCCTAATTTTTCAAAATACTGAGTAACTCTTTAAAATCTATTCTTCTCAATCAGGTGACCAGTAACATAGGCAATTTTCTGACATTCACATGACACTCCTGACAGCGACACTTAATTTTTTTAAAATTCAACTTTATATACCTCACTTCCCCTAAGACTCAGGCCATTTTTACACAGACCCTCCCCCTGCCCCCCACCCCGCTTGGTGTTCGGGTGGGTGTGCAGCAGGGGGGCATCCATGTAAATGGCCGGCGGTGGATGTGTGCTCAGTGGTCACCCGTGTGAACACTCAGCAGGATGGGTGGTGGTGTGTGCGTGCTCCCGTGCAACACCCACCTCCACCGATTGCACGCCCATCTCCACTCACCTCCACACACGGAGCCCTCCGGAAAACCAGAGGAGGCTCCATGGGTGGAGGTAGGTGGATGTATGTCCATGTAAAAGGATACACACACACCTCCACCCACTGCAGCAAAACACCCACTCCCCCCCACACCTCCGTCCATGTAAAAAGGGCCTCAGAGTGGCTAACAGCATATAAAAATCACATAAAACATATAAATGTCCCCTTAGAAACACTGCCCAACACCTATTCCCACCTACCAAATGCTTAGCCAAAAAGAAAGGTCTACATTGCCTCCAGAAAATCCTCAGCCTGTGACATACCTCCAGGGGAGGGAGTTTCACAATACTGGAACGGCAACCAAGAATGTCTCTCACTCATCCCAGAATAGGGTTGAAATTAAATTTTAACAGTATGGGAAATCTCATCGAAATCCTGGTTCTCATCTCAGTCAAACTGAGAACCTCTCGATTACTTGACTGACATTTTGTTCCTTGATTTACTGTTTTTCCACTTACCAAGATACCATTTACTACTTTGCTGTTTACCGCTTTGCTGTCCATTTCAAATCCCAAGAGGTAATACCGATGCAACACTGAATTTCTTGCACTTCATTTTCTCTAGTACTTCCTTGTCCATCATTGGTTGTTATGCAGATTCCTTTATTAATCTGCAATCCAGTTGTAGATTGGTCAAAGCAAAGGGAACAACATAGAATAACAATGCAGTGACATGCAGCGATTGGCTCAGAAATGTGGAAACAAAACACTTGGAAGTAAAACTGTACCCTCGGCAAAGGGGTAAACAGCAAACTTACCAGAGTACATGATAAATGGTAAGTGGAAAGTTGGCAAATCCGTACAGTGAGTATTTTCAGACGATACGTTGGCCCCGTACCGGCACCACCGGCTTCGTTCCCCACCGGGGTCACCCCGTAACGGCACAACAGACGTGCCGGGGGGATCCCGGTGGGGAAAGTGGGAGGGGCCGGGGCCGCGTGGTGCAACGTGCGGCTGCGCGGCCCCTCCCCCTCCACGCACCCCGCCGCCCACCCTCCAAGGAGATGGGCGGGCGGCGGGGCCAATGTGGCCGCCGCGTCCGGCCGATCGTGCCACGGCCCAGGATCCCGCCGGGGATCCCGGGCCGTGGCACGCGGCCAGACGTTACTTTTCCTTGGCCACGGCCTCTGACCACGGCCTCTGACCACGCTTCCCGGCTAGCCCGGGAAGCGTGGTTCAAACGAACCCCATGTGGGTACTGACCGTGGCCAACATCTGGCACGCCGTGAACAGACGTATGGGACACGGTGACCACAGGTGGGTATTCACCGTGGTTCACCGTGTTCGCGTAACGTCTGAAATCACCCAGTATCTTGCAGAATTGCAAGAATCAAGAAATGGCATTGGAATTGGGAAATGGTCGGGAAATTGATCCCTATTCCAGATGTGGCGAAATTTCTCATAAGCAGCAAATTAGCCACCCAGAAAGGTAAGTATTTCTATTTTAACTTCTAACAGGGATTTAGCAGCTCATTTCATCCCTACCCCAGTTCCTTCCTACCTGTAGCTTAAAGCCTGTTATGTTGATGCTAGAACTCTGAGACCGAGAAAGGTGAACAAAATGAATGAATATACAGGAACAGCTTAAAGAACTGAGGTTACAAGTAACCATTTATAATTTGAGTAGTCTCTATATATTCACACCAATGGGAGATTAAAAACCAATACACATTCCATATAGCAATGGGAAGAAAGAGGATTAATTGAATAATGACTGTAGTTTGTAAAGCGCCAGGTACATTGCTGGCGCTATATAAATGCTTATAATAAATAATAATAATAATAATAATAATAGTACGGTTCTGCCAGAATGAAAAGCCAGATCTAGTGAACAAGGTTTTCAAAGGTCTAAAGTGAGTTTGAGGTCTTGGCATATCATTTCCTGTAATATTCCAGAGACCCGTTGACACTGAGGAGACTTTTCCTCTTGATAGTTGATAGCACGATGCCTTATTACCCCACTATTGATATGAGTTTGCAAGTCATTCACTGTTTCGGGAAGAAACTTGAGATGTGGACACAGGCATACCCTGTCCTTGTAGAAAGGATGGATCAACCAGAAGAATATTAATTTAACTGATTCTTCTAGCTGATGTGACAATATTATTAGAGTTATTGCAATAGTGAGGTGATATAAGCAACCACCTGTATTTACAGAATCTTTAAGGATGGCAAAATACAGACATGTCTTCCACCTGAATATGGTATACTGATAGAGAAGACAGATGTACTCACACAGAAGACATGGAAAGCCCATTGATACTCAAAAGTAGTAAGAAGAATTGGGGAATGAAGGCCATTCCCATGTTCTAGTTCATTCCGAGCCACCCAGAAAGGTAAGCATTTCTATTTTAACTTGTAACAGGAATTGGTTGAAAATTTTCCTATGGGTGAAAACAGGCATGACGCTAACCACCCTTTAACCACCCTTGTTGGTCATTTATGCATGTTTCAGGGCTGCATGGGGCACCAATACAGCCCTGCAACATGCATAAATAACCACCAAGGGTGGTTAAAGGGTGGTTAGCGTCATGTCTGTTTTCACCCTAAGTTAACATCAGGACAGTACACAAGCATGTTCCAGAGGTGGTGTAAAACTTTTCTTTTTGAAAAAGCATTTGGGAAGTGGGGTTAGGGTGGGAGGGCTTGGGGGTGAGGAAAGGTTTTTAATGGGCTTTTTATAGGGAGCTTTATTGTATTTTGTGTTTTTATGATGGAAGCCGCCCTGAGCCTTTGGAGAAGGGCAGGGTAGAAATTTCAGTCAATCAATCAACCAACTGTTCTGACAGAACTAAACTACTCTCATTCATGCTGCCAGGTGGAGACACCATGGGTTTAAATTAGCTATTTCTAGATTTTCTTAGATGGCACGAAGCTACTTGCAAGTTATGAATGTCAGCCAGAAATGAAGAGCAGGAGTTTCACTACTTCTGAAAGATGAAAGGTTATCTCCACGTTTGACTTACTACATTTTCTATCAAGAAGAAGTTCTTTAACTTTAAACCATTCCTGAAAGGAACCTCATAAATGAATTGGATCGTGGTTACAAATGGCATCTGTTTTCAGATATAAATATAAAGGCGAAGCAAGAAAACAGAAAATCCTCAGACCCAGATTTCCTTCCTATAGGATTATGGCCGATTTTAAATGGATGCTCCCCCCACCCCCCGGGTCGACTGGGTGTGCAGGCAGGAGTGCGGTGGGGGGGGGCAGGGCGTGAGAACGGCGCAGCAGTCGGTGAGGGAATGGGTGTCCACCTGTGGAAACACCATGGGTGGTGGGTGGAGGTGGGTGTGCCCTCCTGGCGCACACCCATCCCCACCCACGGAGCCATCCAAAAAAATGGAGGTGGCTCCACGGGTGGAGATGGGTGTGTGCCCGTGGAAAAGGGCACACATCCACCTCCACCCACCGGGACCTCACACCTATCCCCCCCACCCACCGCTGTCTGTGGGGAAAGGGCCTATATTAGATCAGCAGCTACAGTGTATATTTAATTTGATCACATCTACCATTTCTCCAAGCTAAAAACAGTCACTTTAATAACAGACTCTCATTTTCATTATTAAATAGTTTACATGTGACCTCACATCATCTTATTCTATTTATTATGCTGTGATTTCAAGTTCTCAAACCCAGGAATAATAAGACTTTGCCTGGAGTCATATTATTTGACCTATTCAAAGGCTTGGATACCCTGAAATTGGTTCAGTCTGTAGATAACTGAGATACTTTTGGACTCTTCTCCTTTCATTGAAAGCAGATTGTTTTAAAAATTATTTATTATTATTATTATTATTCAAATATTTTTTAAGATCACAGAGGAACAGGTTGTGATATGCTTTCTTGCAGTAAGTGGTACTTTTTCTCCCACTATATTCAGTGGAGTTACTGAGACAATAAGGGATTATGTAGTTAAAATAAAACTGCTGAAACAGACTTTATTAAAAGTAAGTAGTCTAGCACTTAGGCCGCTTTTACACAGGGACACACACACACACACACACACACACACACACACACACACAGAGTGTTCGGATGGGTGTGAGGCGGGGGCACAGTCTATGTACACGGCTGGCAGTGGGGGAGGAGGGGTGTACGGCGGGTGTGTGCCTGTGAAAACACCATGGGCAGTGGGTGTTTGTGCATGCGTGCTCGTGCCTCCACCCACCTCCACCCTTCGCACCTCCACCTCCACCCACGGAGCCCTCCAGTAAAACGGGGCTGAACCCACCCACCCCCTTCCATGTATTAACGACCTCAATAATAAGGATTATGAACAACATGTCTCTCACTGTGAATGAGAGTTCTGTATCTGAGCACTTCTGTTTACCACTAGCACATGTACAGCCCCTTTACACACCTGGATGAATTGGAATTGTGCCCTCAGTCTACAAGTGGCTTAGAAATAATTAGCAAATCAGCAAATTATTAGATACCTATTCAAAAACCCAGATGCTGGAAATCTAGGTTTTATGTTGTTCAAGGCATGACAATTTTTCTTGCTCTCTAAATTTATATGAATAAAATCAGAGAGCCCATAATAGTCAAATTTATGATAATTTTCTGGTGTTATTTCAGCTACTTCCCTAAATTATATAAGATGTTACCTATTTCTAATCTATAATTCAGAATTATTCTTTTTATCCACAATTCTTTGCTATTCTTATCTACTTAACTATTATCTTTGTAGCTGCTTCCCAGCTTGGAGTGTTTCTGCAGTAAATGTAATTTATCCTTGATAAATTATAGTTCTCCTGTTACTATCTTCCTTTACAACTGAATATTTCCTTCTTAAATGTTATTTTTCTTCCTTTAACTTTTTAAAAATTAGACTACTGTGCTAATTGTTTCTATAGCACTACTAGGCATATGCAGCGCTAAGAAATTCTCTAAGTTGGTGGATGCTGTGGGGAGAGTGGTGGCCCCACTCTCACTCCCTTCCCACTCTGAAAATTTCCTAAGCGCTCCCAGGCCACCCACAAAGCTTCCCAAACCCTCACCTGCCTCCACTCAAATGAGCCATTCTTCTATGGTAGCTAGCTACACACCACTGCTCCCACCTCCAAGCCTACATTTTATCCTAAAATTGATAGGATATTCTCAAAACCTCCAAATTGCTCTGCTATTATATTGTCACTGAAAACCAACTTGAGACCAAAAAACACTGGAAGACAGACAATTACCAGACTTTCACGTGATGGCTTGAATCATCCGTTAAATCTAAAGATTGCTGAAGTAGAATGCCTTTTAGTCCATAGAGAGTACGCCTACTTATTGAGCTAAAACGGAGCCTTTCTACTGGATGGAGGATTTAAAAGTATTAACATACTACAAGAAATGTGGGTGATTAACTTTAATATAATGTAAGTTACAGTTCCATTCAGGACTCCAGTAATACCGGAATACCAGGACAGCAAAGTTTGACTGGTGTCACCAGGTACACAGAGCTCAATTTCCTAGTATTAACTTGTTTTTTATTTGATTTTTGATATGATTCTAGAAGTCTTGGGGGAGAGGGTTATTTATCTTTAGGCATTCAGAATCTGAGCCCCATCTCAAGAGAGCACATTTATTGTACTGAAAGAAAATATATATGCATTCATGGAATGATCAAAAGCTTATTGAAATCGGGGGGAAATTGCTGACTTCAATTGACTTTAAAAATCAGGCATTCTTCTAAGCAAAGAAACCATTTTCTATACAACTTCTAAAGAATATGTTAATTAACCCAAACAATAAACTACATGGTATTGTAAAAGGAGCTCTGTCCATATCAAAGACGAGGCATGTGTACAATTCAGAATGGGAAAATGTATTCATTGTGAATAGTTAGTTATTGACTGCAGTACAGCCATTTTCCCCTTTGCAAAGGCTGGATATGCTTATTTTTACATATTATATACTGTATTTCTTAGTGATCACTATATGTAAATATGTATCATCTTATGGAAGGTTTGCAAACTATTTGCTTTGAATACGTCTTTAAATTTTACTAATTTATTATGGCCATCACATGATTTTTTCCCCATGTTTGATGACTAAAACTTATTAAAAAAAAGAGACAAGAGACACATCAAAGAGGCACTGGAATAATCACAAAATATAGTTGGGATTTTTAATAGGGGTGTGCAGAAGGCATACCACTCATTTTTTTTTTTGTTTCACAAAAATGATTCATTTTGGTAGGTTTGTAGAAAACTTGTTCATTTTTGTTATTTAAAAAATTATTTTAAAAATAGATTTATTTTATTTTTTTAAAAAATCACTATACATGCACAAATGGCTACCAGGGCCATTCTGTGCATGCACGGCCCTTTTCCAAAATGGCACCAGCAGCGTAGGCATCATTTTGGAAAAGGGCAGCCAGTCTGCACAGGCAGAGACCGGCTGCTGTTTTCCCAAATGACATCAATGCTGCCGACGCCATTTTGGGAAGCGGGTCATGCATGTGCAGAATGGCTCCAGTGGCCATTTTGTACATGCACAGTTCTTAATATTATTATGTTTTTTATTTTTTAAGCAAAAATGAATGAAAGCAAACAACAATCATTTGCTTATTCATTCATTTTCATATTCTTATTTATGAAAACAAATGGGGGTCCATTCGTTTTTGTAAATAAGAGAAAATTATACAAGTGCACACCTTGAACAGTCTGGACCCCATATATCTGAGAGACTGCCATGTTCCATTGCGGCCGCTGTGGTTGGCTGGAGATGCCCTTTTGCGGGTTCCATCTGCTACCGTTGTCCACGGAACAAGAGTGTGTGTGTGTGTGTGTGGGGGGGGGCATTCTCAATTGCTGCCCCAGTTCTGTGGAACCCCATTCCCCAAGAGTTTCATTTGAGTCCAGGTCTAAGTATCTTCCACAGACAGTGCAAAACTTTCCTATTTGAAAAAGCATTTAGCAGACAGGGATAAACAAGTGTTTGGAGATTTTGGGTGGGGTTGAGGGAGGATTTGTTGGGGAGTGAGAAGGAGGATTTTTTTAAGGAGTTATTGGGTATTTTCAGACATTATGTGATCACGGTCAACCACGGCAAATCCCACGGCGTGATCGTGATCATGGAACGTCTGTTAGGGGGAACGGAAGTTCCCCTCAGATGTTCACCCCCATGAATCACGGGGGAATCACATTCACCACTGGCCCCGTTTGCATGGTGAATGTGATTCCCCCCCTGTGATGAAGGGGACCGTAACATCTGTCCCCAGACCACAGCCCAGAATCCGCGGTGGGATTCCGGGCCATGGTCAATGTGGGGGGTGGGGGGTGGGGAGCGTCCAGGCGTTGAGGCTGCATCCGCCTGTCTTCTGGAGGGTGGGCGGCCGGGGCAGCATGGGGGGGCGGGGCTGTGCGGACGCACATTGCATCGCGCAGCCCTGGTCCCCCCCCGGATTTCCCCCCAGGATCGGCCACTACATCTGTTGGCCGTTACACAGTGGCCCCGGCGGGGAATCAAAAGGGTGATTCCATCACGGGCCAAATTGTCCCCATCATGTCTGAAAATACCCATTGTTTTATTGTTGTTATTGTATTTTTATGGTATGGTAAGGTAAAAGTTTATTGTAAGCCACATGGCCATAACAGAATGTTCATAACAAATTCATAAATTGGTAAAAATACCACTATACACTACATATAATTAAAAAAACAAAATATCAAAATATCAAAATCAATATTAGTATTGGTATTATTATTGCCTAGCTAACTATAGATTGGCGCAACTTATCTGTACTTCTTATGTCTTAATCATGCATCAACGTATCTATAACAAATCCAAAGATACCATAGAAAAAATTAAGGGGAGCTGACATGGCTTCCCTCAGAAAGAATAAAACTACCACTTCCTCCATCAGGGAATTAACCTAGTATATATAGTATATGCCACTGTGGGAAGGGCAGCATATACATTGAAATAAATATTTTCAATCTAATCTAATCTAATCTATCTCAATTCATGATCTTTATCAGCAAAAATCCAGACGTTTTTGGTAGTAGTCTACTGGCTGCTTTTGAAATCTGACACTACTGCCTCTTTCCTACACGTTCAGAGAAGAAATTTTCCCATGATGCTATCTTGGTTCCTTCCAGAAAAAAATACATTCAGTTTTAAAAACAAGTAAAATGTTGTGGTCTAGCTCAAAGGCACCAAAGAACAGAAAGTGAAAATTAAAACTGATATTCTCAGCACATTTTCACAATATAAGTGTCCTCCTTGTTATCTGTAACATAGTTTCTTTGTAGATAACCTTCCTAGAACTATAGGAATGTGTGAAGGTATGACCTAATAAATCATAATGCCATCTTTGCTATAATTATATAATTCTGAGCCTTTATTTGGATCAAGGTGAAATTCTGAGAGAATTACACTAGTTATTTTTTTCTTCATTGTGGTCAAATGTGCATTAGGTCACAGATAAAATGGATTTGGTTGTCTTAATCTAATTCCTAGTTGCTCCAGGGCCCATGTCCTAAAAATCACCACACAATTTGGCACAGCAGAAAATCTACAGTAGTAAACACTTTATGCTGAGATACCGCAGGTCTTGGGTTTATTTATTTCCCAAAGGCTTCCCCAATGGCTCAGGGTGGCTCACAAAAAACATACAATACATTAAAAAGATATTAAAATAGAACCCAACCAAATAACCCCCACCCAGTTCAACCCCAACCACCCAACAACCTCCCACCCAATCCCTATCACCACCCACCAAATGCTTTGCTAAAAACAATGGTCTTACATCACCTCCAAAAGCTGCTCAGGCTTGGGCTCAGACAAAGCTCCAGGGGGAGGGAGTCCCACAGCACTGGGGCAGCAACTGGGAACGCCCCTCTGCATGCCCCGGTCATACAGACAAGAGTGGCAGATGCAACCTACAGGAGGGTGCCCCTGGCCGACTGCAAGGACTGCAGCGGGGCATGGTAGAAATGACGGTCTTTTAGATAAACAACACCCATGCCGATTAGGGCTCTAAAGATCAAAATCAGCACCTTCAATTTATTTATTTATTAACTTCTATCCCGCTCCCTCTAGCCTTAGGCAGCTTGGGGCAGCTCACAACACATTTAAAAATAATATATTAAAAATACATGGAAGGGGTACTAAAACAATAAAAACAACAGCAAAAAGAGGTAAAACCACTGGCAAAAATCCCCCCCTCACCCCCCCCCC
>QEPC01006430.1:5098637-5160139 GCA_003113815.1 Sphenodon punctatus | reverse complement strand
CCCCCCTTCCCCCCAAAACCTCCTGGTGCTCCCCCTGCTGCCACCAGGGGCAGCCACCGGGAACCCTCCCCCCTACTTCTACCCACCCCTCCTACACCTCCACCCTACTTCCCTAGTCCTGAACAAAAAGAGTCCCACAAAAACAATAACGTCCCCCTTGCACCCCCTGTGGCCCCAAAGCGCCCCAAAGCGCTGCGCCCTTTGGCCGCGGCCCTTCGGCTCGTGGCCTGCGGCTCGCGGCCTGCGGCAGTAGCCCCTGGCTACTTCCAGGTGGGGGAGGGGACAGGTCAGCCCTCTCGGCCAGCCTCTGCACTCCCCCCCCCCCCCCTGCAGGTCCAACAGCACGGGGTGACGTGAGGCGGCAGCGGCAATGGGACGGGAACCCCCTCTTCACCGGCGGCGGCAGATGGAACAGCACAGCACAGCCCGGCGAGATGATACCAGCAACAGGTGAGTACCCCCAGTAGGAGCCACTGGCCGCGGGGCTTTAAAGCCCCCGGCTACTTCCGGGTGGGGAAGGGGACAGGTCAGTCCTCTCAGCCGGCCTCTGCGCTCCCTCCCCGCCCCCCGGACTCACAATGGTCTTGTTTTTACTGAGTATTTTACCGAGTATCGAGTATTAAGTATTCGGCCAAGTTATCGAGGACTGGCCAAGCGCTCGGAGCTGATCCTTGGAAACTCAGAAATACTCGCAATTTTTTTTTTACTTTTCAGTGCAGTCCTAGTGGAAATATATTTCGAAACCCTCTAAAGAACTTTTCATTACAGGACGAGAAAAGAGAGATTCCTTGTCAATTTTCAAGTTGGCAGATAGCTCTTTGGTAGCTTTATGTTATAACGTTAGCAATTAACAAGTGGAGCCATAGCGGGGTTAATGTGCTTACTGGATGCCTGCATGACAAATCTCATTCATAAACGCTATGGGTACAGCCACACAAGATAGGACTGGCCCAATCCCCCACCTGCCCTGGAGTGAGCAATTACAGCTGCCACACTTTGGGGTGGGTGAGAACAGCAGGCCACACAATCTGTCCCCCCCTGTGGGGAACCTAGGCAAGTGGGCTGCTTTCAGGAGTCCTGCCATGTCCCTGGGTGGGCCAAGGAGCCAGCCACATGTGCAGGCACCCAGTCCTCCCCCACCCACCATCCCCGGTCCTGCCCACTATTCCCGTCCCAGCCATGATGTGGCTGCACAGGAAGGACAAATGTGCCCACTGTTCAAGGGTGCTGGTGGACCTTGCTGCAGGGAAGGGCAGCACAGGGACTGGCCGGCCCTTTAACACGATTTGGGTAGTATTACCCCACTTAGGGCAACACTACTATGCACTGTGTCTCTGTCCTTCCCTGATGGATGCATCACGTAGCAGCTGGTTGCCAGCTGGGGGTGGGGTGAATATCTGGTGGCCACCAGCCATACAATGCACTGCATCACATGATAAGGATGCCCGATGTGGGGTAATGCTGTTCAAAATGGTTTAGCATCTTGTATGGCTCCACCCAATATGAATTTCATCGAGTAAGTATTAAAGATATAAGAAGGTCAATACAAGATCAGCCATGCTGTTGGGTGGAATGATGGAAGACCTGAGTGAGAGACTTGGTCATCATGTTGGGAAATGAGATCATGGTGGAAAGGAGGAATGTGCTGTCTACTAGCATCCTGAGGAGAGTCATGTACCATGGCTGACAAGGCCATACAAACAATTTTTGTTCCAGGGCCCAGACTTGAACCAGAGAAGAGGGTACATGCATGTAGGGGCAGAAGGGGGGAGAGAACAAGAGGTGCATGCATGTGGGTGTGAGAAGGTGGATGCATGTGAGAAAATGATTACATCTGAGTGAGTTATGTGGGGAGGGTGCATGTGTGTGTGTGTGTGTGTGTGCATGCACGTCAAAGCAAGAGAGACTGCGCACATATATTTGGGTGGATATGAATGTGAGAGAATACATGTATGGGGGTGTGAAGGAGGATGCACGTATGTGGCTAAGTGTGTGTGCGTATTTGTGAAAGGGTGCATGTATGAGTGTGTGTGCCTGAGAGAGGGTGCATGTGGGTGTGTATGAGAGTGTGTGTGTATGTGGGTGTGAGAGGGTGTGGGTGTGAAAGAGAAAGCATGTGAGTGACGAGAGAGAGTGTGTGTGTGTGTGTGTAGAGAGAGAGAATGTGGATAAGTGTGCATGACAGTAGAGAGTGTTTGCGAGTTTGTACGTGGAAGGACATGTATGACAAGTCTTGGTGGTTAGTTTAGAAGCAGTGAACCCTTTCTGGTGCCACATCCACAGCTGTATGGCAGCCTGGCAGATTTACTTCCACTGAGCATCTCATTGGATGTTTTCAGACAGACACAGGGCTGCCCATCCCCGGAGGTGCTCTACGGGTGCACCCCCACGCCCACATGCGTTCAGTCCTGCCTGGTTTGGGTTCAGATGGGCTTGGTGTGTTCCCCAGGCCACGGTCTGCCCACACGGCACCCAACACACCATAGAGTTGTGGGTGATCACCTAATGCTCTAGGCTGGTGCCTACAACTCCATGGTGTTGCCCAGGACAATGACCAGCTGGAAGCGGAGCTGCAGCATGGGTCTGCACATCAGTCGGACAGCTGCTCCACTTCAGGCAGGTGCCCTGTGTTTGGCCGGCTCACTCCTCCAGCAGTGCTCCAGGTTGTTCCAGAGCGCAGCAGGTGGGGCTGTCCAAGAACAGGCCCATAGAACCTTGCTATGCTCCTGGTGGTGGGGTAGTGGGTTTGCTGGAGTCTGTGGGAGAAGACAACAAGTCTTACATTAATGCCAAGGACTGTTCAATCATCAGTCACAGGTGTTACTAGATGAAGGGATGCCTCTGAAGATGTTGCCAGCTTGGTTGGTCATACTCGTATTAGGACTGGACTGTCACAGTCACCATTGGTTATGCACAGAGCCCCATACATTCTGCGTTTCCACCACTCCTCACCATCAGCAGCAAGTCTCTCTTCTCCGTTCCAGGACAGGATGCTTGGTTATAAAAGCAGAGGGATGGACGGGTAGCCCAGGTGACAACCATCCAACCCCACCATCTTACTAGCAGCAGCAAATCTCTTCTCCCAAGACTTTCTGTGTGTGGACTGTGAAGAACTAAAAACGACACTCTTCTTTAATAATACTTTCTTTAGAAGAAAATTCCAAATCAACTAGCATTGAGAAAGCCTACCGGTGATATTCTGTGATTCCTGATCAACAGGAAGTAGAAATATTTCGTATAGTAATATGTAAGATGACTCTGAACAGCTTCCTTTTTTGCATTTTGAGAATTGAGAGTGAGCATTTTAAAAAATCTTCCAGGCAGAAATATATTTTGTAGACATTTTAACACTGGGGGTGGGGAACGGAGTTAGAAATAGGACTAACATTTCTTTAATTATGAGCATCATTTTTTCGTTTGTATTAGCCTTCAAAACAAAACTATTTGTATATGACTTAATATTGGCATGCTGTCTCTGCTCAGAAAGCTTTCCTGCTGTATTATAGAAGGCAGCTGGGTGGCACAGTAAATGTGTCATTTGCTATTTAACATCTCTGTGACCTGGATTTAAATTCCCAGTAGCACAGAATGTGACTTCAGTTCTCTCTGAAGGCTATTAAGCTATACACAGAAAGACTTGTGAGGAATCGAAAACTAACAGGAATACTTCCCCTGCATTCCCTCGTTTGTATACACACACACTTGAAAGCTGTAAGAGAGGGGGAAGTAAATTATTTTAATTAAAAGGATTCCTTCAGTTTAAAAGAAAAGCAGGGTTGGCCACACAACTGCTCTGAATAAATCTTCTGTTTATTTGAAATCCTACCCAGAATACTTTAACCAGCATGCAAGAAATTGCATCCAATACGCACTTGTCCATTCCAGTGTGTTATCTCTAATCAGAATGCTTTTCAACTCTAATTGTTTTCCTTTCCACAAGTAACAAAAGAAATGCAATGAATGAAAAATTCTAAAATGTGTCACATTCTCTCACTTAAAGCATCATTACTCACAGACGACTGCATAATATTAGAAGTCTCCCTGCTATAGCAGCACATTAGAGCGAATAGCCTGCTATACCTTTATGAAGACAAGGTTTTTATGATCTAGGTTTTCCCTAAATTAAAGTCAAATACCTCTTTTATTTGAATTTTACATTTATCAGATCCACTTCACCTAGAGAACTGAAGGTGCCCCTTCCTTTTTCACTCTTTATTCTTTAGAAAGCATGAGATATCTGCCCAGTACTTGCACCTAATGCCTATTCATTCACTGATCTGCATGAAGACTTATACAGCAATGGGGTTGGCTGCTAGAAATTGCTGCATATTGCAAGTGTCAACAAGACAGTATATTTCAGAGTTTAAGAGCTCAAGGGAAGATAGGTTTGGGTGCATCATATCTAGCCAGACCAATCTAATTGCTTTTAATAGACAGAAAAAGAAAAAAGAAAAAAAGAATGATGTGGAAGTGACAAATATTTGCATTTTTAAGTACCATGCTCCAAGTTAATTCAGGCCATGTAAGATCAGAACACTGTTGCATGTGTTGCCAACTGGTGGGGACAGGGAGTGGGGGAAACAGGGAGCAAGAATGAGCTGCTGTAGGAAGTGGTAGGTGCTGCAAAGTCTGTTCTTAACTAATATTTTCATTAATGAACCCAAAGGAGAAAAGTTCACGCAAATAAAATTTGCATATTTATTTATTTTTATTTCTATCCCCGCCCTATCCCTGACCCGAAGACTCAGGGCAGCTCACAAAACACACATAAAATACAAATGTAAAATAAATAATTAAAGCCCCACGAAACTAAAAACACCCCATCGTCTCCCCCCCCCCGCCCAATCTATCACTGCCCATTGAATGCCTGGCCAAATAAAAAGGTCTTACACTGCCTCCTGAAGACATTCAAACTAGGGTTCAGGCAAGTCTCCAAGGGAAGGGAGTTCCAAAGCTGTGGGGCAGCCACCGAGAAAGCCTCTCTGCGGTCCCAAGCCGTATGAAACCGGGCCAGAGATGGAACCCGCAAGAGGGCACCCTCGGCAGAACTTAAGGTCTGTGAAGGAGCATAAGGAGAAAGGTGGTCCCTTCAGATATGTAGGGTCCAAGCCATTTAGGGCTTTAAAGGTCAAAACCAGCACCTTGAATTGTGCCAAATGTTTAGGCAGTTCAATGATGCTCAATTGGGTTTTGAGGGCAGAAATAAAGCACAAAAAGCTCTAGAGATATTAGAAACATAAGCAGAGGACAACAAACTGACAGTCAATTCAGAAAAATGCAAAATAAGGTAGATGTGATGAACTCATCTTAATTCTTGAGATTCAATAGGAAGGAGAAACTAAAAAGGCAGTAATGTTAAGAAACTTTTGGGTAACAGTGGACAACAAAACTGTACTCTTAGAGTTTCTGTTACAAGAATCTCTCCTACACATATAACAACAAAAAGAGAAATGATGCATCTGCCAGGATACCGCAAAATAGATGTAAGCAACATTGCAGCATTTATCACCACCTCTCCATTGCAGAAGGACCACCAGGTTGTCATTAAACCGGCCAATGAAATGGGTGCTATCATAATCAGGATGACCACTCACTGAAGCCAATGGACAATTTTCGAACCACAGTTACTATCAGGTACTCAAACAGGATTCCCCATCACAATTTACACTGGAATTCAAAACCATGATCAAGGCTTTCTCCAGAAATCTCCAAGAGAAACTCTAACTGCATTCCCACCAACCCCATGCCAGGGAATTTCTGCCTGCTCCCAAGATACATAAATAGGGAAATCCAGGCAGACTCATCATTTCAGGTCACAGCACTTCAGGAAAGGAATATCAGGAATCATACAAGTCATTCAATCTCAAACCACTTGCCACACAAAGAGATTAATCAAGATGCCACTGACTTCCTCCAAAGACGTTGCAACATAAGAAACCTTCCCCAGAACACCATCCTTGTGACCATGGATGCTCAGTCTCTATATACAAACATCCCTTATGCTGATGGAATTACAGCCTGCTGCAAAAACCACCAGAACAGTGGAGAAGAGTAGAAATCCACCCCAAGTACATTGGTAAACTCATCAATTTCATCCTCGCACACAACAACTTCACTTTCAAAAATGAACACTATGTGCAAATCATGGGGACAGCTATGGTCATAATGTGCACACACACACACCCAATATGCCAAACTCTTTATGGGCCACCTAGAAGAAAAGTACCTTGATAAACGTACCACCAAACCTTTCTTCTACCTCAGGTATATTGATGATACATTTATTTTCTGGACAAACAACCTAGATGCTCTCTTAGTATTCCATTTAAGTAACCAACCCCCATTTATCAAACTAATCCTGGAATAGTCTCACACCAGCATCAATTTCGTAGGCACCAGTCAGCACGAACAGACATGTATATGCAGGAAATCTACAGTCCATCTTGCACAGATCCAGCAACAATCCATGACATTAAAAAATCTGTTGTATACAGCTAAGCACTCAGATGCCACAGAATCTGCTCTCATGTGAAGACCCAAAATGCACACCCAGGAACACTAACTGTCTTTACCAAACAAGGACATTCCATCAGAGAAGTGGACTATAATGGAACGGGCTACTGAAATAAGAAATCCAGCTGTGTATTGCAGTGGGTGTTTGCCGGCAAAGCCACGTGGGGGGGCTTTCAAACTGGCTGAACCCTGCGCATATGCTGACGTGCGCATTCCCTTCCGCAGCCAGGATATGCGCTGGGGGAAGATCTGAAAGTGGCTTGAGTCCTTGTTCTGAGAGGGAACCTCTATAACATCTTGAAAATACCAGCCAGAGAACTAAAACACCTAACCTCACTGGACACACAAAACTGTGAACTCAATATTGATTTGGACTTCATAAACAACAACAAAAATGTGTAGCCACCACCTGCTTTTTACCCCATTTACTGTGTTGGGGTAAAAAGCTTTTTACCCTCATTGGGGGTGTCTTTAGACAGACGGCTGCCCTGGTGCTGTATTCCCTACTTTGCTTTGAAATTCTAACAATCACCTCACTTATATTTCTCCTAAAGGCACCTTCCTAACGGAGCTGCTCCAGTAATGGACTTCCATGTCTGTCCACTTGCAGCCCCACCTGGGTCCATTTTAGATGAACTCAGTGGTTTTCCTGGCCTGCTGTCCACCTGTGTCCACCCACACCACAGAGTTGTGAGCAGATCGCCCAATACTCTAGGCTGGCACCTGCAACTCTTTGTTGCTGCCGGGGCAATGGCTAGCTGAAAGTGGAGCTGCAGCATGGGTCTGCTGAGCAGACAGACAGCAGCTCTGCTTCAGGCCAGTGCCCCGGGTTTGGCCGGCGCACTCCACAGGTGGTGCTCCACGATGTTCAGCAAGGTATAAGTCTGTTTCATTTTGCCGTTGGGTTAAGGTATTCATTCAGTATTCCTGCCTATCTATATTTTAAATAGAATTGATTTTAAAAAAAGAAAATGGAAAAATCATGAAATTTTACCTTTGGGAGGAAAAGTCATTTCATACTTTAAAAAAAGCCTTGCCTGGTAATTTTCTTACCAACTCTTAAAGTTTTTTATATGTCTTTTGTCTCCATCAATAGCAGCAGAATGTGTCTGTCTGCCTGACTATATATTTTTATTTTTAATTAATCATTTCTTAATTTCTCCAGGACAGCTCTCACTTTGGGTATTTATAAGATGGGCGGCTACCCCAATTCTGCTCCGCCTCATCCCTGGGTGGACCATCCGTTTAAAGGCAGCCCACCTGGGAGTGAGCCGGAGCAGAGGCAGGGCAGGCTGTCCATGATATAGGGCAGCTCCAGAATGTCCCGGAACACCGCAAGCGAAGAGGGCTGCCCAAACCCAGAGTACTGGCTGGGAATGGAGCAGGAATCCATCTACTCCATTGACAGCCTGCTACAGCTTTGCTTCAGCACGGGGGTTGCACTGACAACGTCATAGAGTTGCAGACGGCAGCCTTGAGCGGTGGCTGATCCGCCTGTAGCTCTAAGGAGGGGATGCCGCACAGGCAGCATGGAGAGTCAGTAGAATTTTATTCTCTGGGTTGCTGTATAGCTCTCAGTCTATTATTTTACCATAATCCTGCTGGTGATTTTGTACTTTAGATGGACCACCATCAGATCTGCCTAATTGTATTTCTTCCCAAAGGGTTGTTTGGGTTGTTTGGAAAGGGTAGGATACTGTTTTTTTGGGTAGAAAAGAGTTCTTTGAGTTGGGTAGGGTATTTTGGGCAGGG
Source organism: Sphenodon punctatus (assembly GCA_003113815.1). Classification (NCBI taxonomy): domain Eukaryota; kingdom Metazoa; phylum Chordata; class Lepidosauria; order Sphenodontia; family Sphenodontidae; genus Sphenodon; species Sphenodon punctatus. Next base: position 5,151,874 of record QEPC01006430.1, on the reverse strand, counting down.
AAGGGTTTTGGGGTAGGAAAGCGCCTTAACTTATCTGCTTAACCCAATAGGGTTTTCTGGGTAGTTATTTATATAGTGCCAGTGATGTACCTGGCACTGTAGTCAGTAGGGTTAGGGTCAACCCCCTAACCCAAAGGGCTTACAGTCTAAAAGACGAGGAAGGGGGAGACAAGAGAGAGGTGAACATCAGGAGAGACAAGCATACATTCATGAGTTTGAGAAGATGCAGGTACATATGGTTAACTTAGGGTGAAAACAGACATGACATTAACCACCATTTAACCACCCTTGGTGGTCATTTATGCATGTTTCAGGGCTGCACAGCCCTGCAATATGCACAAATAACCACCAAGGGTGGTTAAAGGGTGGTTAGTGTCATGTTTGTTTTCACCCTTAGTTACAGGGAAGAGATTCTGAGTGAAGGAGCGAGGAGAAGTAAGTGTGCAGTTTCACTCATGATGAGCCAGGAAAAGCCTGACAGAAGAAGTAGGCTTTCAAGAGGGATTTGAAAGTTGGGAGGGAGGGAGGGAGCAGAAAAAATATATGCAGGGAGGGAGTTCCAGGCATGGGGGGCAGCAAGAGAGAAGGGACCAAGATGTTTAGAGGAGTAAGGGAGTCGCAAGCAGGCGAGGGTGGAGGCAGAGGAGGAGCAAAGCTCCCAGGCAGGAATGTAGAGGGATACAAACGCTGAGAGATATGGAGGAGCAAGACCGTGAAGAGACTTGAAAGTGAAGACCAGAAGCTTGTGCTGAATGCATTCCCATAGAGGGAGCCAGTGTGGGGCAGAGATGAGGGGCTGAACGTGGTCAAAGAGATGGGCAAGGTGAATGACTTTGGCAGAAGAGTGCTGAATGGAGATGAGGGGGGGGGCAAGATCAGAGCATGGGAGACTAGTACGGAGGAAGATACAGAACTCAAGGTGAGAGATGACTAGAGTATGGAGTAGGGTTTTTGCAGTGGCAACAGTAAGGCTATTAGTAATATATACACGACAAAGCAGCAGGACTTGGCAACAGCCTGGATGGGAGGCTAAAAGAGAGGGAGGAGTCAAAAACAAATCCCAGACATAACATAACTTGAATAGGTAGGTGTGTGCTTCCTGCCTAGCTGTTAGTGATAGTTTGATTGCTTGTAGCTAAAATGTCTTCACACCCCACCTGCATCCTTGGAAATTTTATTTCAATGAAGTTAGCAACTTCATTTATTTACCTCAGTAATGTCATGTATTCAGTCATAACACTTTGGTAAGACAGCAATTGTTTTGGGAAGTTTGTGGCAATGACAGAGTCCTTGTGTAACCTTTTAAAAATTCAGACTGTAAAAGCACTTATTGATTTATCAGGACATTACACACAGTTATTTACTCTAGAAAAAGAATGTCTAAACAGATCTGTCTTTCATCAGATGCCTTTGCTTAGGGATCTGAAAAATATGGAAACATCTGAGCTTAAATCATCCAAATGCCAAAAACAGCATAAGAAATTAGTTTCTTCCGATATTTTTATGTTTTTGTAGCTTGCAGCTAAATCATGCATTGTGGTGAACAATTGGATACTAACTTTTATAGCTAAATATTGGCTCATTTTTAACTTACTTGATATTTTTGAAGAATACAGTGTTTATTTTAAAGACTACAAATATGCATTAGACAATACAATTATTGGATTTTAACCTTTCCCCCAGGTTAAATCTTTCCTCAGGAGAAACCTCAAATAGAAACTGCCCTTTACTTACGTAAGCCCTATTAAGTGTGCTGTGTATTGTACCTTGATTCATGTCACTGCTGCACCCTCATAAGAAGTGATTTTCCTCCCTTGGAGAAAAATACACAGTTTACTTCCCCTTCCACATAAAATTCCAGTTGGTTTGCTATCCAGACTAAATTCTGCATGCCTGCAATATCAAGTGATCCCCATTCATATTGTACCATAAGGGGGAGGACATATCAGTTCAAGTTGACTCATGTCAATTTAGAATAAGATTGGAGGTATGTATGCCTCTCTCTTATATTTCAGCTGCAAAGTAAATCAAACTGTAACACTTGGATAGAAGCTATTGGTATAATTTCTTTAGAAATGTAGGTGAACAAATGCTTTTGCATGGAGAATTAGGTGCACATACACATAGTGGTATATCACATAGCACCCCATGCAAAAGTAGAGACAGACAAAGTCCTCTCCGCATTCGCTGCGGCGGGGGTTTGGCGGCGCCCCCCCTCCTTCTGACAAAGAAGGCGAGGAGGGAAAGACGGCCGCAAAAGGGAGTTCGGGGTGGGAGCCGAAGGTTGCCTAGCAACCAAATTGCAGGCGCCCGGGACTCTTGCGAGAGCCGGGACTCCCAGGCACCATTTTAGCCTCCCTGCTCGCACGCCTCATTTGGCTGGGTGTGGAGCAGGGAAAAGGACATGCACCCACCCACCCACCCCTCTTATATGGCACCACTCCAAGTTGCCACTGGTCACCTATTAGGACTGGAAAGGAATTTTCCCTGAGCCAAATTGGCATAATGGGGAGGGATTTTTCACCTTTCCTGGAGTGACCTTGCCGATTCGAATAGGGGGCGAGGGCGCAAATTTGCTGGTGGTAGGTTGAATTGTCACACTCTTTGTGGTGGGCTGAGTTCAGGCCAATTGTTAGACGTTAAAGTTGACAGTATAGCATGAGTAGGAACATCTCCTTAAGAGATGGGCATAGGCCATGCATAGCTACACAGCGTGGCCCACTGTATGGTCAGCCCAAGGGTGAGAGGCGAGAGGCCGAACCCGCTGTGGACTATGTGCCAAACAGTAGGTTACGGTGTCCTCATCCTTGCTGGTTAAACCCCCAGCCCCCAAAGGGCTGGGGGGCAGGTACGAGCAACCGGCTCCGGCCCGGGGAAAACCGGTGGTCGGGGTAGGGGGTAAGTTAAGAAGTTGGGTAAGGTAGGGCACAGGAAGATTCCCCTTGGGCTTAACCCGAGAACGTGAGGAAGAAGGGCGTCGGGCAGACAGGATAATGTCTGGTGCGGGACGGGAACCTCCTCTGGTTGGGTTAACAGTTAGGAACAGTCAAGAAAGCTAGGGCCCCAGTTCAAAGGGGGAAGTGGGAGGGTCGCCCCTTCCCCCTTTTTGGTTATCAATAAAGAGTGCGGCCGTTTAAACCCACACATGGTGTCCTCGTCTTCTTTGGGGGTGTGGTGACAACTTCATATATACTAGTGAGTCACGTGAGTGACTCATGTTTCTGATGTGTAGTACACCAGATCCTTTCATGGCAAGGGAGTTTAGGTGTGGGTGAGTTTACCCTGGCATCCGTAAATTCACTCGTTCATTCCTGCCTTAACTTTCAATTTCCATGCCTGTTGGTGGTTGATTGGAATTGTTAGTGATGTATATTTCAAAGTGTTTTTTTGGGGTAGAGGATGCTAATTCACTTTCTGAATTATTCCTGAAAGGGTTTTTGGGGTAGTTAGAAAAGGCTGGGTAACGGTTTATTTGGTAGGATAATTTTATTCCTTCTCAAAGGGTTGTTTGAAAAGGGTAGGATAGGGTTTTTTGCGTAGGAAGGCACCTTAACTTATCTGCTTAACCCAAAATGGTTTTTTGGGTAGGAATTTCCCCCAGTTTGTGTGTAGCTAATATATTTATCATATACATTACTACGTTCATATTATTGAAACCACTTTGGTCTATAAGTGTGTGTGTCTGTCTTTTGCTTAACGTGATACATATATACACATGACACATTACAGATAACACATGACACAGATATATTTTTCATTCTCTCCCCCCCCTCCTCTGATGTTTACTTCTTTAGAGGAAGGCAAAAAAACAGTCTTTATCCTAAAAAAAACTTTTTTAAAAATTAAAGAGTTATAAACTGGGAAGAATTCCTTCCTGATTTCATCATTGGCAACTGAATTGTTTCCTTCCCCAAGTAAGTGCCCTGGGGAAGTCACCCAATACCCGCTTGTATCCTGCCAGCTGGGGGCCAGGGAAACGATTTCCAGTGAACAGTGAAAGCATCTGGCTGCTGCCTTCCTGGTAACGCAAGAGCTTCTCTAGCCTCCAGCTGACAGGATACAAGTGGGTGTTGGGTGACTTCCCCATGGCAGCTGCCTGGGGAAGGAAACTTCTTCCCCCCGAGGGTCATCTGCCTTTCTGCGGCTGGTCTGCTCATCTGCTTTATCATCACTTTGTGCTCTCTTTTAACCCTGGGGACACACTCTTTGGTTAGGGACTCAAGTTTAGACTAAAGTATAAACTCTGATGAAGTTGCACATGGTTGTAAGCTCCCACACTGCCGCTGCCCCCGGTAGGTCTTCGGGTCTAGGGGGGGAGGGGATGAATCTGGTCACTGTTTGCTGCTGTGATACGGACAGAAATGGTCTATTTCACTCCTCAGCGACAGGGAAGTGAAATAAACAAGAGCAACAGGCTGCCGCTGGGGAGTGAAATAGACCCCGAGCTGCAGCAGGGAATAGTGACCAGATCCAGCCTCCACCCCAGCAAAATCCTCCCCCCGCTGGAGTTTCCAACACCTACCAGGGCCCCAAGCAAGCTAAGTCTAAAGATTTAACTCTTGCTTTTGTCCAGGTTATGGCACCGAGACTGTGCTTGTGGCCTTGGTCGATGACCTCTCCTGAACATCAGACCAGAGTCATTTGACCCTGTTGGTATTATTAGATCTATCGGCTGCATTTGATACTGTTGATCATGAGGTGTTGGAGGCTCGCCTGTGGGACCGGACCAGGGTGGGAGGTAGCGTTCTTGAATGGTGACCCTCTTTCCTGGTAGGAAGAATTCAGCGTGTGGTCTTGGGTGATTTTTCATCATCTCCCCAGGATCTTATGTGTGGCATCCCGCAGGGATTGATATTGTCCCTGCTCCCGTTCAATGTATATATGCAACATTGGGGGAGGTCATTAGGGGGTATCATGTGAGGTGCCTTTGTCATGATCTGACCATTACCTCCTTAAGGCGTGCATCCTGGCGCATGTTAGCCCCCAACAGGGTGCAGGACCTATTTGATCAGTCTGCCCCAAGAGACTTATGGACCCAGATTGGTTCCAGAATGCTCTGGGGGAGTTTCCCCTGGACCTTGACACCCGCTCTGTCAATGATCTCGTAGCCTTCTGGAACACCTTGTTGGCTGAGACCACTGACAGAGTGGTCCAGGCGTCTGCTGCCCTCCCGAGTCTCCCTCAGGTTTACTTGGTTTACTGAGGGCCTGTGGTGTTTGAAGCGGGAGAGCAGGCGTGTACAGTGATGGTGGCGCCGGACTCACGATGAGTATGATCGATCGCAGCATAAGAGCAGTTTAAAGACCTATGCTGTGGCAGTACAGGCGGCAAAGAAGCAGTTCTTTGCTTCCGTCATTACATCTGCAAAGTCACATCCAGCTGAGCTTTTCCGGGTGGTGAAAGGCTTGGTCAGTCCTGCCTGCCTCCACCTTGACCTGGAGCAATCCAGTGACCACTGTGACCGGTTTATTGAGTGCTTTGTAGATTAGACCACTCGCATCTGCCACAATTTTGGTACTGCAGTTATTGCAGAGGATCATCTTGGGGCTATGGATGCCCTGTCCTGTCCTGTTTTGTGAGATGGGTTTCAGATGGTGTTGCCTGCCGATGTGGTGTCCTTGTTGGGATCTGCTTGTGCCACTACTTGTGAACAAGATCCATGCCCGTCCTGGTTGGTGAAAGCCAGCCAGGAGACGTTATGGCCGTTGCTGGCTGGCGTGGGAGGGCAGGGTGCCTGACTGCCTGAAGAAGGCTGTGGTTAGGCCCCTGCTCAAGAAAACATCTCTTGACACTGATGCTCCTGCCAGTTATCGGCCTGTCTCTAACCTTCCCTCTTTAGGGAAGGTTAACTGGCTGTGGCATGGCAGCTCCAGGAACATCTGGACCGCACCGGTTTCCTTGACCCCTCTCAGTCTGGTTTTCAGCCTGGGTATGGTACGGAGAAGGCATTGGTGGCCTTGGTGGACAATCTCCGTCTGGCATTGGACCAGGGTCGTCAGACCTTACTGATCCTGCTAGACCTTTCAGCTGCATTCAACACAGTCGATCACTAGGTGTTAGTGACTCGCCTGCGGGACCATGCCGGGATTGCAGGACCATGGCAGGATCAATCATTGATGGGATCCGTCCCCCCTTGGTGGCTCAAGTTCACAGTCTAAGGGTGCTCCTGGACCCGCAGCTTCGCCTGGATGCCCAGGTGATGGCTGTGGCAAAAGGAGCATTTTGCCAATTACATCTGGTGCGTAGGCTGAAGTTGTATGTCTCAGATGCAGATCTTGCCACAATCATCCATGTTTTTATTACCTCGAGACTAGATTACTGCAACGCGCTCTACGTGGGGTAATTTTGGTGACGGCCCGGAGGTTGCAGCTAGTGCAGAATGTGGTGGCCTGTCTCCTAACTGGGACAGGACGGCACAAGCACATAACACCTGTGCTCCGTTCTCTGCACTGACTGCCAGTGACTTACCAGGCCCAATTCAAGGTGTTGGTGCTTACCTTTAAAGCCCTAAATGGCCTTGGCCCGACATAACTCAGGAGTCCGCCTCAACCCCTGGGTTCTGGATCGCCCCTTGTGGTCATCAGAGAGTGCCCTCCTGCGGGTCTCCCAAGTGTTTCGGGTGTCAACCATGTGGAGGGCATTCTCGGTGGCCACACCACGGCTGTGGAATGCCCTTCCATTGGAGGTCCATCTGTCTGCAGACCTCCCCTCTTTTCATAGACAATGTAAGACCTGGCTGTTCCGCCTGGCCTTTGGGGAGGGGGAAGGAGAGGGTGGGGTGGGAGTGGGTTGTTAGATGGGGTATTATTGCTGCTTTTATGTATTACTGTTTTAAATTGTTTTTAGATGTTTTATGTGTTTTATTGTTGTACACAGGCCCAAGTTGCTTATGGCAGGAGGGGGTGGCATAAAAGCTGAATAAAATAAATAAATAAATTAAATTAAATCGCCCGGTCACTTTCCTGAAGGTGCAATTAGCAAGTCAGCTAGGAGATGTTTAGAGGCAGCAACACAAGCGTTTCAATGGCCCCCACCCGGCAGGATACATGTGAGTGTTGGGTGACTTTCCCAGGGCAGCTGCTTGGGGAAAGCTCCCCCTTCCCCGAGGGTCATCTGCCCTGCTCATCCTGTTTCTTATCACTTTGAGCTCCCTTTTAATCCTGGGGGTGCACTCTTCGGTTAGGGACTCAAGTTTAGACAACACAAGGTTGTAAGCTCCCCCACTGCCACTGCCCCTGGTAGGTGTTGGGGGTTTGGGCAGGGGGGAGGATTTTGCTGTGGGGGGCTGGATCCGGTCACTGTTCCCTGCTGCAGCTTGGAGTCTATTTCACTCCTCGGCAGCAGCCTGCTGCTCTTGTTCATGTCACTTCCCAGCTGCCTCAGCCCCTAAGGATTTGTTTCAATCCTCTCTAGGTTATCTGCGGAGCCTGAGCTCCCTAGGTTTATGCTCTGGAGGCAAGTGTATACTGGCTCTGCCATGCTCCTGCCATTTGTCAGTTTCAAAGGCTGCTTCTGGACACTTGAATAAGCGCTGCACCTGTAACATCAAACAAGCAAACAACCAATCAGGAGACAAGCACACCAGTACACACCATTGTTTACACTGGAGTCTGAACACAACAAGCACACACCGCACATATGTTGCATTAAGAGCCATGTCATTAACATAAAGCGGCATCTTGCGACCCATCTACTGTCGGAAGAAACAGACAAACCCCCCAAAATCAGCCAGCGGAAAGAAGACACCCAATTTGAATTTTCAAACAACTTCACCCACAAACACCCGCTCCAGCAATTAAGCGACGTCAAGTCGCAAAAAGAAGTCGCCACCCAGAAGCACAGTGCCTGAAAATTCCAATGCAAAGCAATGGGAGGCTTTGCATTAGAACTCTAATGTGCCTTAAATTAATGGAGCGGTTACCACTCCATAATAAATAAATGATAATAATAAATAACTATGTGACCCTTTCTAACTCAATTGTCTTAAAAGCAGCAGTTCTTTTCATATGCGGTGGCTAATTCTCATGGGAAACATAGTTAAGGGAGTAGACTTGAGTGGCCCCTCTCCCAAACACCCCCTAGTGTCAGGTGTTGTGACTGGGTTGGAATGTATTACCACAAAGAGAACAAATGCTTCTGGAACTTGAGAGAAAATGTTTGTCATCTCAAATTGAAATCAGGATTATGTTTTCTGATGTTCCAAAAGCATCATTACCCTAGTAAACATTTTGTTGCTGACACTTCAGTTGTTATATCCAATAGGTAGTCAGAAGTTGTTCCCATTCCGTGTTGGGCAAGATGCTCTCCCCAGCTCCCATTCTAGTAACTGGTGTGGGTGTTTTGGTACTCTGAAGAAGTAACCATCAGTGACCTCTTGGAGAGAAAGGCAAGGAATCAGTTCCCAACAATACTCTCCATGAATGAAAGATCCATGTTGAAGAAAATCCTGTGGCACTTCCCCTTCCTGCACCCCTTTCCTATGGTCCTGTCAGAATTTAGATTTGAATTCTCAGCACACTTTTCATGAATCTCTTTAATCTTACAGCCTTCTTGCAGCAGAACTGAGGCAGAACTTGCCCAATTACAAATGGAACCACAGAGCCAGGTAACCTAAAGCGTGTGCAACCTTGTTACACACTGATCTGAACAAAAGACTAGCACAAGCATTAAAGCATGTCGGAGATGAATATGGCCTTGGATGCATTCAAAAGGCTCTTATTGGTTTATGTGAGAGCCCTGCACACATATCCAAGCCCTGTAATTATAAAAGCTTATGAGATAATTAATGACCAGAATTTCACATGTAAATAAATACAAGTCCAAATCCTGCTCCCAGGCAATTTACTAGTGCAGTTCTTCAGAATGCCACAGGTTGTTTTTTTCTTGGTTTTTTTTTTGTAAATCTCAGAGTAGAACTAAATGAATTTTTAATACAAAATCCCTATACTACATTTTGTATGCAATGTTATCTCTTTCAGAAAATCACCATTCAAATTATCAAAACAGTTGTCTACCAGGAACCATACTATAATAAGAATATACAAGTTTAAAACCAACAATATTCAGAGAATTCCATACATTTTCTATGTGGTAAAATATGTAAATGACATACAGTTTCTAGGAAATAGAAAACTATGCAAACTTCAAAAAACGCTGCAATCCGTGTTGCCTTTGAATTTGCAAGATCAGCTTCATTTTCATGATAATAATTTATTTATATTGTTTCCTCACTAAACAATATGATTCCATAGGTATTAGCTACTGCATTTAATACTAAGGCCATTTTTACACGGATGCCCTCCCCCCCGCTTGGTGTTCGGGCAGGTGTGCGTGGGGGCTCCATGTATACGGCCGGCAGTGGTGGGGGGATGGGTGTCCGCTCAGTGTTTTCCCATGTGAACACCAAGCAGGATGGGTGGGGGTGCGTGCACACTCCTGCACAACATCCACCTCCACCCATCACCAGGGCCAGCCTTACCCTAAGTGGGGCCCAGGACAGGAAAAAAATGCGGGTCCCCATATCTTCCGCCGGCACCTTTGCAACCGGCGAGCCTAGGGGCGCTTCCTGGCTCAGGGGGCGCTCCCCAGCCCAGGGGCAGCACACTACCCAGATCTGGGCTCGCAGATGGGCACTCCCCTCTGCCCATCCCCAAGCCTGAGCGGCCATTTGGATTCCAGCAACCAAATTGGATCACTTACCTGATCCGCTGCCGGTGCCGCCGCCTCTGGCCTGGGTCCCGTACCAGGCTCCCCCCCCCCCGCTGCCTGGCAGCTTTGCAGGGAGAGGGAGAATCCCTCTCCCTCACTCCGTGGGTGCCTCCCCACCTGCCAGTGTCTGGGCCAGGGGAAATGAGGGAGAGGCGAGGCCTCTGCCTCTCTCTCCCTCGTTTCCCCTGGCTGAGACTATGCCAGGCAGCAGAGGGGGGGACATGGAGTGTGGGAGAGGGGGCCTCTGCCTCTCCCTCCCTCACTCCTGCTGCCGCCCCGGCCCGGCCCCAATTTTAATTTTTTTAAAAATTTAAACCCAAACCCGCGCCCCCCCAAGTGTGGGGCCCTGGGCAGCTGCCCCTAGCCGCCCCATGGTAAAGCCGGTCCTGCCCATCACCAACCCATGTCCACCCACCGAGCCCTCCAGAAAACCGGCGGAGGCTTCATGGGTGGAGGTGGGTTTGTGTTTACACGGACACCCACTCATCTCCACCCACCGCGGCAGAACACCCATCCCCCCACCCAATTCTGTCCATGTAAAAAGGCTCTAAGTGATATACTATACACTTAAATTCATTTTTATTATATAGAATGTTAGTAAGCCTCCACTACAGAGTTTAAAGCAGCTTAATTATGATTCATTTGCCTGACTGAGAAATAGAGTCTACTCTAGTGTTATCCAATTATCTTCACGTTGTGCCAGGTAAAAAAAAGGGGAAAAAAGGACAGAACCATTTGGTCTAAAATGGTTCATTTGTATAAATTTGCATTAAATTCAATATGCAAATATGTGACTTGGTAAGGTGTTAGTGGGGCAGAAATGGAGGGGAGGACAGGCTTGGAGGGATAAGGAGTCAAAAAGTTAGAGTGAGAAGTTTAGAAAGAACAGTGATATGGACACAACATATAATGCCCTTCTGACACACACCGATCTAGGCACATGAATGTACTCACTGGGTGTTAACCGACATCCCTCTGGGACATCTGTCCCACCAGGGGCAGGGAAGAGCTTCTCCCAGCCGGGTACACTCTGTTTGTTCCTGCTTCTTCCCCTGGCCGGGGAGGAAGAACAAGGAGTGACGTGTGGCCGCGTTCCCAACATCACCCCACTCAGGCCCTGCCATGACAGACAGAAATGGCTGCCAATCACAGGCAGCCATGGCTTGCCACCATAGCAACCTCCTGGATTCTGGTAGGAGCCAGGCCGGGAACACACATTCCCGCCCACACACATTCCTACTTGGCTCCTACCCAGCCAGGGTAGGAACCTGGCCCACATCTGGGGTGCCACAAACAGACGGCCTTCCGTGACACTGGCCTAGCTGGGATGAACTGGACCAGGGGCACATATGTTTACATTGATTCTACTGATCTCTATCACATAGACACAAATAAGCCCAGACAAGCATGTTCTGTCTCTCTCTTGTTCTCTTACACACACACACACACACACACACACACACTGAAACATATACTCTCCCCTTTTCTCCCTTTCTCTTACACATATGCATGCTCACTCACTTTTTGATGTCATTCTCCCCTTTTGTCTTCTGACCATGGGGATCAAATGAAAATAACAGCTTCCTCTCTTGACTGAGGCTTAGCCACCCCCACAGAAGCGCTGCCAAGGGAGTGAGAAAGAGATGGGGCTCACCAACTGGCTCTCCAAAGCATTCCTTTCTCCTATCCAGCTTGGATGGGACAGCAGCGAGGAAGGTAGATTAGTAGGGAGGGTGAGAGGGGACAGCTGAGCTGTCTGTGTGTGACAGGATGTTGGGGGCAACAGGAACAGGCTCCGCAGGCTAGATTTGGCCCATGGGTGTCTATTAAGAAACAATGCACACCATTCAACTTTGCTGAAATACCTCATTTTCTGTATTCAACACTACTGAGTTCCTTGTACTGATAGTCTTTTTTTTCTAAAAAAAAAGAGTTATCTGGTTTTTACTTTTTAGTGGAAAAGCATGAAACAAAAATGTGGTTTACTGTCCAAATAACAAAGCTAGAAGCTTACTCTGCCACTGAGTGAATTATAATGCATTGGATATAAATCAGTAAGAAAACTACTTAGGCATGGCCCTTGTAATCAGTGCTACAAGTATTGGCTGCTCTCCACACAATCCAGCACTAAATGTGTAACATTATTTTCTTCCAGTAACACATTAACAGAATGTATAACCACTGTGACTTTTGTAAATGATCTAACAGCATCGTAGCAAAAAGCATTTGCCTATTTTTTAAAACAAATGTGCCTTAGCAATTTTAGTGATGAACAAGCAACAAGAATTTACTGAACATTTTCAGTGTTATTTCATTATTTATTTTTTTTAGCTTTCACCATTTTTGATGCACTAGCTAAAACTCATGTTCTTTAAAAAGACCCGATTGGGCCCCCGGATATTTGCCTCAGACTGACCCTGAGTGTGTCGGCAGCTAGCCCGGACTTTGATTCGGCAAAGTGCTGAAGTCACAGCCCGGGCTACTGCCCTCCTCACCACTGGGGTCAGTCCAGGACAAAGAAGGCCACAGCAGATTAGAATGTATATTCTGATCTTCCATGACCCATCCCGGATTGGGGCTGCCATGGCTGCCTGTCATGCTATGGGGCAGGGAACTGGGCGCAGTGCAGGGCCAGGACAACTCCAAGGCCAAGATCACCTCTGGTAGGTTCCCCTACTTGACCCCGGCTGTGTCAGCGGGGCACTGGTGACCCAACGGAGCCAGGGTTGCCGTCACTCCTGTTGTTACTCCATGTGTCTTCTTAGGAATCCGTTTTAATTCTATGTAGGAAGATATTCTTCTAAGGGCCAGCACTGCCATTGTGGGGCTCAAATAGAATAGTAGTTCCAAAATATCATAAAAAGAAAAGTAAAAGGAATCATAACATGAATGGTTTTGATTCTGCTTATGGAAGCCTGGAGAAGTTTAGCAACCTAGGGTCTATTTTCATTCCTTCTACAGTGCACAGGGCTGGCCTTGGGATTTGCAGGACCCAGGATGAAGATAGAATGCGCTGTCCCTGGTGGCCCCTCCCCCTTGGGGGAAACATCTACAGTGCCCTGAAGGTGGTCATGTTTGGGGTCCCACTGAGAGAGAGTGGTGCCCCCACAACCTGCCCTGGTGAAAATAGAGGCCACTGCAAGGCCCTCAGAAAGAGCAGAACACAGGTCAGCTGCCCCAGGTCGCCTTGTGGTAAGGCCGGCCCTGACAGTGTAAAAGAAAAATAATCAACTTACGAATTAGGGGCAGTTTTGAGCTGTAACATTTTTGCTGTTTGAAACCACACGGACAGCCATCGTTGAGACCACATGACATTGTTCACTGAATGGTAAACAACAACAAGGCAAACTAACTACTTGCTGAATGTGTAGGGAGGCTCACAGACTCCTTAAAGAGAAATCCCTCAATTCCTGTTCACTATGGTTCTAGCGTGTCACATGATTTGCTTGTGGCTACAGTGGTGTAGCAAGGTTGCGGTGGGCGTGGGCTCCTGACCCAATTATGGACCCCATAAGGGCAAGCGACCAGGGTCTTCTAAAGCAGCAGCCCTCCCAAGGATCCTGGCCAGCCTCAGCCTCCCCCACAAGCTTGTAGCAGTGCCCAGGCTCTCAACGAACCCCTCGCCCAAACCCAGAGGGGCAGCAACCCCACCAGGAATGTTGGCAGGGCCAGTACTCCACCCCTGGCCAGTCTGAAAACTTCCTTCTTGACAGGGTACTTTGCAAGCTGTCTGAACACATCTAGACAATTTTCAAATCATACATTCTTAAATGCCCTGAATGAGTGATTCAGCCCTTGGGGGGTTGTGTGGGGGCAGAGTGATGACCTGACTCTCCCAGTGGAGCAAAATGTGCTGGGACAAGAGAGCAGGTTAAGGATGAATGAAGCAGAGTTAGGGGGCATGAGTGAGTAAGAGACAGAGAGAAAAGGAGATAAGAGAGGGAATAGGGGAAAAAGAGAAAAGAGGAGTGAGAGAAAATGGGTGTCAGAGAGCGAAAGGAAATTTATGCTAAAATGACTTTCATTTTTGTAATTTATATATTTACTTTATTTTGTAGTTATAGTAATCTTGCATCATGGTAATAGTTAATCCCAAAATAGGGTCAGGCAGATAAAAAGTTTTGGAACCAATGGACATTTGTTTAGTAACCTTTCCCTTTGGTTTTTACACCCTCTAACTTCACTAATGGATTCCAAGCATTATATTATTCTCTTTGTTTAGTTCTGAAGGGAAAATACTACCCAGGAGAGAAATGGCAAGTTTTCAAAGATTATATCTGGTTACATGCCTATTTAATACATAAGAAGATTGTGTTTGGCATGCTCAGACAATTTTTAAAAACCACACAATTATATTGGTAAAATGAAAAGAAAGTATTTGATCAGATTTTGCATAGACACTCCATTTTGTACTGATGCAAATTCTAGGACCAAGTAAAAGAACCCGACACTGTAATGTAATAATATGTGATAGTGACGAGACAACCTTAAATGCTTGGTGAATTTGGCAATTTTTTTAAAAGAGCAAGCTCACTGATTTGCTAAGCAGCTTTTCCTGAGCTTTCACAGCTAGAGCTGCAGAGTAATAGTAACTGAATTATGAGAGATCTCAAGGGATATTTGAAAGGGTGAGAAGGTTCCAGAATAGTGGAAGAATAAATGCTAATTCTCATCCAAAGGAGAGAAAATGGGATAATCATGAGAATACTAGAGGGATAAGCCTGTTGAATAACAGCCAGAGGATCTTTACTGAAGCCATCCTAAACAGGATTGAGGAAAGAGTGAAATTAATAATATGGGGATTAGCACAGTTTCAGTATAAAATAGTGTTTAGGTATCAAATTTTCATGATCAGACAAGATAAAGAAAAAGAAATGTGAGGCAGTTTTTAAAAGGATTTCACGGACTATAAAAAAAGACACCCAAACTTTGACTGTAGAATTCTCAAAATGTAAAAGATACAAGAGATGATAGGATGCATCTAGAGGAAGCTGGAACTTCTCTATGTAGGCTCCAGAAGTATTGAAGGAAAGAAGTAAGATTGTTTGCAATTTTTTCTGTTCTCCAGAAGGAAAAATGATTATTGTTATTATTATTATTATTTTTTATCCTGCCTGCATTCTACCTCTGGCAGCTCTAGGTGGCTTACAATCCATAAACCATAAAATCACATCAAAATATAATAAATATAAACATACAAATACATAAATAAAAACATTATAAAACAACAAAAAAGCCTATTCTGATATAAACCCACCACCACCACCACCACCTTTAATCCCCAAATCCTTCCTCATCACCAAAATCCTGGCGGAAGAGCCATGCCTTACACTGGCGTCAGGTGAGAAGAATTGGGCTGAGACAAGACACCCACCAGGAGCAAGTTCCACAGCATAGGCGAGGCCGCCAAGAACACCTGCCTGTTGGTTCCCACCAATCTATAGTGGGGAACCTCCAGGAGGGCATCCCCCGACAACTGCAAGGGCCGCTCTGAGATGCTGGAAGTGAGGCAGCCCCTCCGATAGGCCTGGCCCAAGCCATTTAGGGCCTTATAGGTTAAGACCGGCACCTTGAAACGGGCCTGGAAGACAACAGGCAGCCAGTGCAGAGCCCAGAGCACTGGTTGAATGTACTCCCAGCGGCCCATCCCTGTAAGCAGACGGGCCGCAACATTCTGTACCAGCTGCAACTTCCAGACCATCACCATGGGCAGCCCCATGTAGAGAGCAATGCAGTAATGCAGTCTCGAAGTGACACATGCATGAATGACGGTGGCAAGATCAGAGTCCGAGACACATGGACGGAGCCATCGCACAAGATGTAGTTGGCAAAAAGCACTCCTGGCCACAGCTGACACCTGGACATCCATGCGCAACTGTGGATTCAGGAGCACCCTGAGGCTCCAAATGCAAGATGACAACTCCGGGCAGACCCCATCAATGGTGGGAGAACCCCCCTCACCCAGATTACCGATCCCGCCAAGCATCACCTCTGTTTTATCAGGATTCTGCTTCAATTGGCTAGTCCTCATCCAGTCCGCCACAGTTGCCAGACACCGGGAAAGCACCGAGACTGCCAGGCTTGGGTCACATGTAAAGGAGAGGTACCTTCGAGCAGCGTGTGTGTGAGAATGTATCCAGGAACTGCCTCAGGGCAGTGTGTGTGTGAAGAATGCATCCGGAACTTACTTGTGGACTTGTAAACCCAGAAGATTGAAAGACCAGCACTTTAAGGTGTGTGTAAAATGCCCGTTATCATGAGAACAGAGGAAGTTCTATAACTGTATACCAATATTTTAATAGTTAAAATTTAAATAAATAATTTTTTGCATGGTCATTTTGAACATAGTAGTAGTATATCAAATCTTTCAAAGGTATTTCTAAATTTCCTGACATCATAATATCTAAACTCTGTCAGATATATACTGGTTAACTGGTAGGCAGTATGTCTTTAAAATTACAATGAACTAAACAAAACAACTAGGGCAAGCCTTGAGTAAAAATCTTAGTATCAGATTCTGGGACTCTTCTACACATTTAATAACATCTTATAGTTTAAGTAAATAAGTAAGCGCACTACCCACTGAATTAGACAACTCATATGCTTAGTATGCTTAGACTTAAGCATGTGCTTCAGTGTTTTGTGAGATCACGACTACAGTGACTAACAATTAGCAAAGCTACTGAATTGTTATGAATATTGTAAGACAGACATGAGCGAAAGTTAAGATTATTATTTTATTAGGCCACTTTTTATTGATGATAGTGCACATGCTTTCAAGCAACATAGAGATCTTCAGACAGAAAACTAAAATGTATTACAATAATTTTACAGCATACTATAAAATATTTTGGTATATAATTTATAATTAATTATTGTTATTGTTATATAGTGACAGCAATGTACTCGGCACTATACAGGCCTGCCTGGAAGGGTTTACAGTCTGGAAGTGATAAGAGAGGGAGACAAAAGAGAGGGGAACATAGGGAGAAACAGGGATACATTCATGAAGTTGAGAAGTCTCCTTCGCCGCTGAATGGCGATGATGGGGGATTTGTTGTGCCCCTCCTGTAGGAGGGCGCTTGCTGCAGTGGGTGGAAGCCTGCTAGAAGGCTGCCTATGCATGGCAACCCTCCCTGGTAGCGCGAAAAAACGTGCGTCACGTGGGCTGGGAGATCAGCCCCTTTTAGGAGGGGCCGACTTCCTGTATGCTGCGCGAACTCAGCATTCCAGGGTTGGAGGTCGAACAGTCATCCCCACCCACCCACCCTTCTAGCACTGTGGGTTGATACCAGTTGCCACCAGGGAACCAAGGAGGAATTTTGGCGAGTAGCCTATTTGTAAGGATCATTTGTTTTGCCTCCTTCACAGTGCTGAGTAGGTTAAATAGGACACCAATTTGGACCAATTTTGAACGGCAGGGGAATTATTGATTGGGATCATAATTGTAATCTGAAATAATTCATTTTAACATGGAATTCGGCATAATAAATAGGGTAATTTATTATGACATCTGATATTTGGTATAATTTGGCAATAATTCGGAACAATTTGAATTCATGTCACAGTATTGAAAGGTTAAGGTCAATTGTCACGTCCTGCAGGGGTCCAGCATGCGATAGTAGGATAACTAGGTAAGACTATAGGAAATTTTGAGTCATCTCCTTAAGAGATGGAGAGGTGATACCCAGGCAATGCCAAGCACAACATGCACTGGGGTCATGTCCCTGGGAGGCGTGTCCTAGCAGGGTTAGCAAGCACATGCACAGTCCTCAACCTTGCAGACACGGTAACTCCTTACTCTTACCCAGAGTGGGCTTGCCCCCTTTGGCCACGACTAGTGACTGGTTGAAGGGGAGAAGTTTTTCAAGTTGATTGGCACTGCCACTGGAAGGCACATCCAGGACAGTGCCTGAGTTAATACAGTTGATAATTAGCTAGCATACTGGACCCAGATAGCTTAGTGCAATTACCCACCGGCCTGATAATTGTTTATTAAAGAGTGTGGCCTGTTTTAAATCCAGATACTGTCTCTGCGTCTCGTTGGGGGATGCGCCAACAAATCACAGGTACATGTGCTTAGCTTAAGTTACAGTGGAGAAGGAGATCGTGAATGATGGAACAGTAGAATGTGCATCAGTGAGCAATCTGGGGGAGTGAGAAGCAAGGGAAAGCTGACAGAAGAGGTAGGACTTTAGGCAGGATTTGAAGACTACACAGTATATATAATTACAATGATAGTTTTGACGAATCGTTTCTTTTTTAAAAAAATTCAAATTTGCAGAGCCCTAGTTCTTAGAATTAGTAATGAATTATAACTGCTTTGTCCTGTTTTGTATAATATCACTCCTTTCTTATTAAGCTGTTTCCCCTGTGACATTACTGCCTTTAATGCAAGTCACCTTCCAGAGTGAGCTTAAGTCATATTTTTCATTTTAATTTTTTTAAACTCTAGGCAGATTTAATACTTTACCAAAAGAGACTAATTGGTTGGCTAGAGGCTTGTGAGATGACTAGTGAAAGAATAAGTAGATTGCATGTCATTAATCAAAGTCAGCTTTAAAACACTATTACTCATGAAACATTTAAACTTTACAAATAAGTTGACATGTTCATAGACTTGGTCTGAAGGTTTATTTTTTACTAATCTTACTTTCAGCTTGTTGATTCTAAGGTTAGTGTATTTTTCTAAGAATATTATAGGTTTTAGAATCTAACCAGCACTAAAAAGCTGTTCCTTCTTAGATACAAATTGATTGGGTGTATTTTACTTATTAACCTGAAAATGGCTAATATATGACTAATTAATAACTTTGCTAGATTATACTCTTTGTCCATATTTTCTTTTTATAAACTCTACCAAAAGAAACAAGGCTAGTACATTTTCAATCATTGCCTTCAGTTTTGTTCTGCTTATTTGGATTGGTTTTATCCACCAAGGCCGAGGACGTCCTTAGGGCAATGCGGGCAATCAGTTGTAAATTAGATCCTTGCCCACCATGGTCCGTGAAAGCCAGCCGTGAGAGACTAGGGCCATTACTGGCTGGGGTTGTCAGTGCCTCCCTTCAGGAGGGCAGGGTACCAGATGCATTCATGATGGTGGTTGTTCAGTCCCTGCTCAAAAAAACATCACTTGACACTGACACCTTGGGCAGCTATTGCCCTGTCTCTAACCTTCCCTTTCTGGGAAGGTTATGGAACGAGTGGTTGCCAGGCAGCTACAGGGACATCTAGATGCAATCATGTTCCTGGACCCATGTCATTCTGGCTTTCATCCTGAGTATAGCACTGAGACTGCACATGTGGCGTTGGTTGTTGATCTTCGATAAGAGCTGCGGGACCTGGCAGGGGCTTGCGGGATGGCTCTAGAGTGGTTCCATTCATTCCTGTCAGGGAGATTTCAGCAGGTGGTGATGGGTGATTGTTCATCATCCTCCTGCCCCCTTTCCTGTGGGGTCCTGAAGGGTTCCATTTCCATCCTTATCTCCCCTCCTGTTCAATGTGGTGCATTGGGGACAATGCACCCCAAATCTACGCATGATCTCACCCAGGGGAAATCATCTAAGGCTCCTGGGTGAGATTGTGTATATATTTGGGGTGCATTGCCTTCAATATGCAGGTGACACCCAAATATACTTATCTTTTTCATCCAACCAAGGATGCAGTCTTGATATTTACTTAGTGCCTGGCTGCTATTGGGGACTGGATGCAGGTGAGCTGTCTGAGGCTGAATCCAGACAAGACTGAGGTGATGACGTCTGGCCATCCCCGTGATGCGGGGGGGGGGGGGGAGGGGATTGGGACTCCCATTATTGATGGGCTCTGGCCTCCCCTCATTACTCAGGTAGCCTGGATCGTCAGCTGCATCTAAAACATCAGGTTGCAGGTATGGCCAGAAGTGCCTTTCACCAACTCCATCTGGTGGGAAGGCTGCGTCCCTTTCTTTCCAACATGGATTTGGCCACTGTCATCCAGGCCTTCATTACTCGGAGGCTGGACTACTGCAAAGCGCTCTACATGGGGCTGCCCTTGAAGACTGTTCTGCGGCCGCTTGTGCAGAATGCCTCTTGATGAGGGTGGGTCACCAGTGCTTAAGACGTCTGCACTGGCTGCCTATAGTGTTCCAGAAACAATTCAGGTTCCTGGTATTGACCTAAAAAGCCCTAAACAGCTTTGGCCCTACATATCTGAAGAACTGCCTCTCCTTGTGTTCCTTCGTGGCCAAGATCTGCCAAGAGTGCCCTCTTGCACGTTCCATCATTGGCCCAGTTTCATACAACTTGGGCTCACACAGAGGCATTCTCAGTGGCTGCTCCACAGCTTTTGAACTCCCTTCCCTTGGAGGTTTGCCTAAGCCCTAGTTTGAACGTCTTCTGGAGACAGTGTAAGATCTTTTTATTTGGCCAGGCATTTAATGGGCAGGGACAGTTTTGGGGGAGGGAGAGTTGAGAGGTTGTATTTGTTTTTTATGGGGTTTTAATTATGTATTTTATATTTGTACATGTATTTTTATTTATGTATTTATTGTGAGTCACACTAAGCCTCAGAGGATAGGGCAGGATATAAATCTAAATAAATAAATAAATGCATTATAATAATGTACAGAGCTGAACACACTTTATGGTCTAGTGAGTAACTTAGGAACATTTGAAAGGTTTTTCTTGTATTGCTTTTATAGATTTTCAAATAGAGAGTAATATAAATATAGAACTATCTTGTAAAAACAATGTGCATAGTATGAGTTTGAACTGTGGCCCTTCATAATTTCCCTTCCCCCCCCACCCCCACCCTCCATGCACCCGTAGAGGGATGGTCCCTGTCTCCACGCACCTATTTATTATTATTAATTATCATTATTGATAATGATGTGATTATATAGTGCAAGCAAAGTACCTGGCACTTTACAACAGTTGAAAGTAGACAGGGTCCCTGTCTCAGGGAGCTTACAATCTAAGAAAGACAAAGGAGGGCAGATAAGGGATAGATAGAAGGCAACACAGGGGGCAGTCATGGCTGGGTTCTCAGAGGAGGGGAAACTGTCAAGGCATTAAGCACCAGTTTAAGATCGAAGCCGTTGCCCAATCTGGGACTCTTGGGTAGGAGGGGGTGCTTGGCATGCTCCCCTTTCCCACCTGGTTTATGAGGAGGAGACATGGCTGGTAGGAGTGTGCACTTCATATTCATAATAACAATAACAAAATTCTTTGTTTTCGTTATTGAAGATAAATATAATAACGAAATCAATAATGACTTTCATTTTTCGTTATTCATTTCGTTATTCACTGGGAACCCCCAGTGCAGACTTCTCCTTTGTCATGATTGGTGTATGAAGTGAATGAGCTACAGCCTGCAGTGGTGAAGGAAGAAAGCATTAAATTATGCACATTGATAATCTGCACTCTTTGTGTCCCATCAGTGCAACTCTTTAGAGTTCCCTTAAAACCAGAACACATTTATAGATCAGTAATGTTTAGGGCTATATGAACAGTTCTTGTACAACTAAAGCCTTATGCCGATAATGTGACAGAAACACCCTTTTTTGAGAGGGAAAATCTTGCAATTCTGCTTTGGGTGGGCAATGCTCTTCTTTTGGAGGCTCCTATGTATGGCTATTGCTAACTCTGCCCCTCCTCCACCACTGCCTGCAACTCTACCTACCACCAGTAGGGAGTTGTTGGATAGGTCATGAGTGTACATGTGTGAAAGAATGAATACATGCAAGTTAGTGTACACAAGTGTGTATGTAGATATGGATGCATGCTCATTTGCATGCATGTGAATTCGTATATGTATGTGAGAAGGCGGGGCCTACTAGAAAGGAGGGACTTATTGGTCAAGGGGCAGGGCTTATGTCCCTCGTTGGCAACTTGCAATGTTGGGTGAAAACAGACATGACGCTAACCACCCTTTAACCACCCTTGGTGATCATTTATGCATGTTTCAGGGCTGCATAGGGCACCAATACAGCCCTGCAACATGCATAAATAACCACCAAGGGTGGTTAAAGGGTGGTTAGCGTCATGTCTGTTTTCACCCATTGAGAGGCATGCTTCAATATTCACCACCCTGTGGCACAGACAAGTATAAACAAATTAGCTACAAGTGGAATGTGAGGAGATTGCATAATGGGCTGCTCCACTATAAAGTGGACTAACTTGCCATGCATTCACCACACCATATATTGCAGCAACAGCCTATGCACTCACCACACATATCAACCACAGCAGATTTGTCCACAAAAGCTGGGCTATGGAGCTGAGGTTGGAGGAGGCAAGTATACCCCATTGTATGTTGAGTGGAGTGGCGACTCACCACCCTCATAAAGTGTTATGTGGATGAGGCCTAAAAGTTTTACGTTTCACATACCATGTATGTATGGCGAATACATACATGTACAAGTTCATGAAATTCAAGTTTAATTTATGTTTTACTTCACAGCAACAAAATCCAATTACAACTTAAGTAACTATATTTTGGTTTAACTTTTAATTAATATTGGTTCTCCTAAGTGTAAATGTAAATACTAAGGCTGCTTTCCAACATTACATCGGAGCAGCAGAAACCTTAGCAGTTGTCGCCGTGGGTCTCGAATTCCAAGAATTAGCACCTGTCAGAGTGCACTAATCCTCTATTAGCACGCAAGAACACCCGTCCTTGTAACAACTACATTTGGGGACCCAGTCATGTACAAGGGTTCTCGCGTGCTTAAAGAGGATTAGTGCATTCTGACAGGCATTAATCCTCACAATTAAAGAGTCATGGTGGTGACTGCAAAAGTTCCCGGCCCTCCCATGCAATGCTGGAAAGCAGCCTAATTTTCAAAGGAAGCAAGCATCCATGCATATAAGACTAAGCATCTTGCATGGACTCTTTAATAGGCCACAGGTTTCAATACAGGTTACAGGTTGCAAAGGACTATACATTTTTAATAGCTAATTTTTGAACTTTTGTACCCAAGTCATTTAAAAAGTAATTTCAAACCATATTTCTTGTCAAAACATCAAAATGACTGCATCTAGAATCTCATTCTGTTGCATATTTGAGACCACAGTAAATGAAGTGAGTGAAAAAAAAACCTGTCTTAACTATGTTGTATTGTTGTGTGCCACCAGCATGATACTTTGATCTGAATATACAATCAAATTACCTGTTTCAAGACTCGTGTCCAGTCTACAAGTAAATTATTCCCCTTCCTTCCATACATACTCTGTATCTAAAAGTTGCATTGCATACTGAATTTGTGTGTTTCCATTTCTAATGTGATACATTATATTTCATCACTTCTTGATCAATGAGATGTGTTGTGTGACGCATCATGTGCAACGCTTCTTCACAGATGTTTCTATTTATTTATATATTTTAAACATTTGTTAGTTGCCCCCCATGCCTACGGCATCCCCGGGGCGACATACAGTTCAATAAAACATTCATAAAAAATAACAATTTTAAAAAACCCTTAAGAACACAACAATATAAACCAAAACATGTTGGGAGAATAAAATAAAAATAAAAGGAAGGGAAGTGTTAAAACTCTAATCCCCCTTCCTTCCCAAAGGCCTGGGTGAACAGCCAGTTTTACAAGCCCGCCGGAATGTCAAAAGGTTCGGGGCCAGGCGAGCTTCCTCCGGGAGGGAATTCAAATGGCGCGGCCCAGCCACTGAGTATGCCATCTCCATTGTGGCCCCCCGCTTAACATGGGGGACCTCCAAGAAGGCACCCCCGGCAGACTGAAGGAGCTACTCTGGGACGCGGAGGGCGAGGTAGTCCCTGAGGTACAAGGGGCCCAGACGGTGAAGGGCCTTATAGATCAATACCAATACCTTGAACCTGGCTCGACACGCTATTGGCAACTACTGCAGAGTCCGGAGCACAGGTGTTATATGCTCCCGACGACCCGTCCCCGTCAGGAGCTGGGCCACCGCATTCTGCACTAGTTGCAGCCTCCGGACCAGAAACAAGGGCAGTCCTACGTAGAGCGCATTACAGTAGTCCAGTCTCGAGGTAACGAAGGCATGGATGAAGGAGGTCAGGTCCGGTCTGGAGATGTATGGACGCAGCCTCCGCACTAGATACAACTGGAGGAAGGCAGCCTTCGCCACCCCCTCCACCTGTTGATCCAGGCAGAGATCTGAGTCCAAAACCACCCCCCGACTTCAGACCTGCTGAGCTGTAGGAGGGTGAACCCCCCCAATGAGGGGGGCCGACACCTCCCTCACCGTCCCCACCACCATCACCTCCATCTTATCGGGGTTGAGCTTCAGTCTGCTCTGCTGCATCCACTCTGCCACGTCCTCCAAACACTGAGATAGCAACAAGACAACCCTCCCCCAAGGGCTGCATAATATACATTAAATAATAAAGGACACAGGATGGAACCCTGCAGAATGCTACAGGGCAAAGCGCGGGGGCAAGATGTTTCAGCTCTGAGCACCACCCGTTGGCTTCTCCCTGAGAGGAATGAGCGGAACCATTCAAAAACAGTCCCGTCCAGACCCCCCAGGTCTCGCAGCCGTCTCAACAGCAGCCCATGGTCCATGGTATCAAAAGCGGCCGAGAGATCTAGCAGGATAAGAAATGTAGGACATCCTGCATCCATCTCCCGGCGAAGATCGTCGACCAAGGCCACCAACGCCATCTCAGTGCCATAGCCGGGATGGAACCCCAATTGAAAAGGGTCCAGGAAACCAATGCCATCCATATTCGCCTGGAGATGGATCGCCACCACCTGTTCAATAACCTTCCCTAAAAAGGGAAGGTTTGCCACCTATCAGAATTAAATTAGGAGAGTTTGATATATTTTTACTGTAGGTTTTTTAAATTATTGATTGAATTTGACTAATAAAAGAACTGCTTGGTTTTCAATGCATGCTGCTAATGCCATGAAAACTATGACAAGATGTTCCAGTGGCATTACAATGCTTTTCAAGATCACTGCTCATTTTCTTGTATAAAGAAGAGTGTTTTCAATCTGGCTGTTTTCTAGTTGAATTTAGCTGAATCCTAAGGGTTCAATTATATATAAACTACCCACAGCCTCTTGGCCTATCCACAACTCTGTGAGTTTTGTTGGCTCTACTGAGCACCAGACCCATCTATTCAATAGCAGGTCATCCATTCCACAGAATCTATTTATGTATGGTACATGAGTTCAGGCCTTATTGATCTGTAGGATGAGGAGAAATCACAGGGCATAATGCTCTTGTAGACTGATATTTTTAAAATCATATTTGGTGGGGTTAAAGGGGGTAGTTCTTCTACATTTTATAAACATGGATCCTTTAATTCACTGCCAGAGCTGACATCTTTTCAAAGGTGCTCCATATGCTTAGAGGTACATACTTTACACAGATGACATCTGAAAATGATCTGCTTGTTAACCAACCATCATGTTAGATTGATGGGTCTCTAACATCCTGAATGAATTACTGACTCCATGACTGACTGATAGCTTCCAGATTTTCTAAGCATGTTCAGTGGCAATTCTCTGAAATCAGTGAAACCCATGATAGTAAGTGCAGGGCAATGCAGAATATCTGATTTAGTATTCTGTGGCTGCACTCCCCTTGCCTCTCTCAAAACATTAAAATTTAGGCTACAACTCTAAATGCAGTTGCACTGGTGCAGCCCCACTGGCATAGTCTTCTTAGGTTGAGTCTTGCCATACACAGGAGATGGACTATTGTAGTATTTGCCAACTTTTTTTCGGTGCTGAGATCTCACGTTTCACAAATCTGCATGTTCATTTATTTCATATGCACCAAAGGAAACAAATCAGTATTATGAAGTGGTTTTTTTTGTCAGTGTGTGTGTTGTAGTCATATATCTGTAGCATAACAAAAACTACTAACGTAACAACTGAAACCTTTGAATATCATCATCACTTCTGTTTAGAAAGTCAAATGCATATTGTTTATTTATAGAAGGATTCTTCATTTCTCTAAAACCATCGGTTTTTCTCTGGCAATATGAAATATTCTTGATTTGCTTGGAAAAAAAAGAAGTATACCATTTCTCTTATAAAACTGATTTTTTCCCCCTCCTCTGGGAGTATTAATTTGTCCTGCTTTAATTTTGCCACATTACTTTCATGTTCGGTGCTTTTGCTCTGATTATTTTGTGCTTTCATTAGCCTGAACATCTTCACAAAACACATTGGGTCTTGAGCTCCTGTCTTTTCCTCTAGATTTCAATCCATATTTAGATGCTTACAGCTTATGAAGCTTGTTGCATTTTAGTAATCAATTCACCTTTTGTTTTGCCATATTTGGGGGCAGCAGTAAGAGTAATAACTCTGTTATTTTTGATGTACTTCCACTACACTTTTAAAAACAGAATCCAATTTTTATAGTTTGTAATACACCGCAACATCCAGACGACAGAGATAAATCCTCAGGGGTGCCTGGTACAGGGAAATCACAGCTTGCTCAGTTTTCCCAATGTATTATTGCATGAGACATGAAGTACACAAAAGACAGAGGCAAAATCAATAGGCAAGAATGAAAGACTAATTTTGTAAGGGAACCGGACCAAATTCATTAAGGAAGCCTCGTACAGCTCCTTTGCCGCAGCAAAGGTTCTGTACCAGGATCTGTATCAGGCATGTAAAGCTCCTCAACTTTGACTGTGTCAGATCAGTGCTCGAAATTCAGTCAATTGCGCTGTCCTGTCAGTGAGCTAGGGGTGTTAACTGACGTGACAGTAGCCCGCTAGAACCTGGGTTCACTCTGTGCAGCGCCCATGCAGCCGCCACTCATATGGTTCAATGGATGAACCCACTAAACCCACTAGATGGGGATGTGCTGTGCGCTGCCCCCCTCCCATGACTTATAGCTGCGGTGAACTCTGGGTACAGGAAGCTGCCCCTGCTGTTGTTTTTTGTCTGTTCTCTTTCTTTCGTTCTCTTTCTCTTCTTCCTTTCTGGAGCACTCCAAAAGTGAAAGCAAACAACCAATGCACCAGTGAGAGCAAGAGTGGAGAGATCATTAATTCCTCGGACCACTCTAGGTGCTGCACTCAGGACTCTCTGGTCCTGGTGGACCATGTGAGCAGAGGCTGCCCCACAACCCAATAGACAGGAAGCGGACCCATGGGTGCACATCAGCAAAGATTAGCCAGCATTCACCCACATGGTGGGCTACACATTCTCCAAGATGATGCTGTGAGTGGGGGCTGGGTTCCAGTGGGGCAAAACTCTGGTGAACACCTAACAAACAGTAGACAAAAACACAAGTGATGGGGAAGCGCCGCTGTCACAAGCTACTCTGGACAGGAAAGCTGCTGGCAACCCAGTCAGGAAAGGGTCTGGCCATGGAAAAAGAATTCATGCAGCCTGGCCAGGGGGGAGGCGGCGGGGAGGGGGAGGGGGGACACACACACAAATGTGCAACCAGCCTGCCCCATCCCTATGACAGGCAGCCATGGCGACCAATGATAGTCGCCATGGTGGCAGGTCATGGTGGCCGCTCTAGACCAGGCCAGGAACAGCTGAAGAGGGAAGCCCCGGGCAGTGGAAACTCAGGGACAGCAGGGGGCCCATAGCTCCTGCCCCAGCATGCGGAGATAATCCTTTCAGTGGCCCGGGGCAGTGCGGTTGCTAGCTCTTCTCTCCCTCTCCCTTCAGTTACCCAGGCGCATTAGCACTGGCTTTGATGAAAAGGTGGGGGCAGGGGATCTCACAGCCAGGGATGACTTCTTCCCTGGCTGTGACCCCCCTCCCCCCATTTCCATGACTGCTGCTGTCCTTTCCTGGTGGGAAAGGAGAAGAGAGGAATCAACGGCAGCATATGGCTCCTCCGAAGGATCCACGCAGCTCCTGCTCTCCCCTCAGTTCCTTTCCCAAATGGAGAGTGGTGTGAGGGAGGTGAAGGTTCTCTGGAGAAGATCCTTCCTGCACCTTCTGTCTTGCACTCTCTCCCCTTGTGCCGCTGGTCAGCTGGGTGGTCATGCCAGTGACTGCGTTGTCCCCAGGGCCAGCTGTCAGCTGGACCACTGTCCAGCTGTACTGTCCTTGGGCTGCTCAGCTGACAGGCAGCCCAGGTACAGTGCGATCGCTCTCTCTCCTCTCCCACAGACACTCGTCAACTGCCTGGGCATGCTAGGTGCAACTCTATGGTCCTGGATGTGGGGGAGGATGGATGTGGGGTACAGCTGGATGTGGGAGAGGCTGCAGACAAACCTAATTCATGAGATGCGGATCCGGGGGCACACGCCTGGATTCGCCTGCACGGTGGGCTCCACATTCTCCAGGACAATGCCATGAATGGGGGTTGTGGGACACGTGAAGGTGAGCATCTGGCAGCCACCTAACAGACAGGCAGTTGAACACCCATCTCATCTGGTAACACACATCTCGTTTGTTTTCACCTTAGATCAGTGATTCTATTTATTATTTTTTAACTGCGCGGCCTCTTCCACTTGTTTTCGGTAGTCAACCCCACCCCCGCACAGCGCACACACACATAACCTCCCCACCTCTCTTCCTCTGCCCCATTCCCACCTTTCTATTGCTTCTCCTCTCCCCACCCCTCAACCCGTTTGCTTTACTCTCTCTTCCTTGCCACCCTATTATTTTTGAGACTCCTCCTAGGTCAAGGAATGTGGAGCCAGGGGCTTGCCACCTAGAGTCCTTCTTGCACTTTCAAAAAATGCCTTCTTGCCCCCCACCCCCTCCTGCCCAGGGGGTCTGCTCCCCAATTTGATAACCTAGGATCTAGATGAAGCAAGAATCGCCTGGATCAGAGATTCTAATCTTTGCTTTTTATTCCTTCCACACATTTCAAATACTAAGTGTGTCAATGACTTACATATGGACAGGATTGCCAGCTACCCCAGAGATAAAAATAGAGTCCTAGTTTGCATACATTTCCATGCATTCAGACTCACCCGGGCTGCACTGCTGCTCCCACTGCTCCTCCAGCCCCATGCATACCCCGCTATGGGGACTGTGGCTCGCCAGTCAGCTCAGCTGAGCAGCGGGCTTGGAGGAGCAGCGGGAGCAGCAGCCAGAGGAGCAGTAGCACAGCCAGGCAGGTGAGTCAGTCTGGGGCGTGCACGGGGGCAGGAGATTCCCAGGGTGTTCCAGGGCATCCTGGAAAGCCCCATATTTTCAGGCATCCAGACAGCTGATGGTAGCTGGGTCAACTCATTGGGTGCCCGAAAATGCAAGAATTGTCGACAGGTAGTACCTGCTGCACCCCTGCCTGTGCAGTATCTCGCTTGCCACTGACCCTCTTAGGTAGCCCCCCTCCACCCCGCCCTACCACAGGCTTAAGGAGCTGTTGCAGGTCACTAATTCTATTATCCTCCATGCCCTACTGGAGGAAAATGTTGAGATACCTGGGCACGCATGCATCAGGACTGATAGGGGGAAATGGGCCCAGCGGCAGGAAATCCTGTTTCAGTGATTGCCTTAAAGCTTCCTCCCCTCAGTGGGTGTTTGAGATTTCTGGTCCTTTGTTATTACTCAATTCCTGGACTATCCAGGGAAAACCAGATGAGTGGCAACCATACGTATGCATAATTCAAGGTAAGCTCTATTATACGTAGGTACTGCATTTTGCAACAGGCTAACTTCTCAGGCTCTGTGCTTTACAGCACAAAATGTGGTAAGATATGAGAGATTAGCAAACTGGTTCTGATAAATTCCAAGTAAAAGTTCTTGCCAGGAAACCTTCATCAATTTCGATAACCAAACCCCGAAAGTTTAAAAACATCCAGGTATGAAGTTTTCACTCGTCATTTTCTGTCCTGTGTCTTTAATAGGACTCTATCCACATAGTATTTTAGAAAATGCCAGGGCTACATTGGTGGAGAGAGAAAGATATGAAGAAAGTCATGGCCTTCTATCTGCACTCTCAGTTTCTGAACAGGTGGAAAAAAGGAGCCGGCCTGCCATACTGTTTCGTTCCTGGCTGGAAAAGCAAAACAAGGCAGTCTTCAGAGGTGGCAGTGTAACAAGTCCTCTGAATTACCACCAAAAATACACATCATTAGTTTTGCATGGAATAGTGACTTTTCAGGGAAGTGGTGCTGATTTCAGGAAGCTCTCAAAAGGCTTGAGTGCACTTCAGACAAGCTTCAGATAAGCATGCTTATTCAAGATTAATCTGACTAATCTTTGGAGGTTTTCTCATCACCATATCACTCTCCAGGATTAGACATAGGTACTCTAACTAAATATTTATATGGCCCCTGCCACCATAATGGGCATTTTTACACACCTTAAAGTTCCAGATTTTTCAATCTTCTGGGTTTACAGGTCCACAAGTAAGTTCCAGATGCATTTCTCTTTCACACACTGCCCCGAGGCAGTTCCTGGATGCATTCTTCACACAAACTCTGCCCTGAGGCAGCCTAAAATAGCCACAGCTGTAGATGTGAGGGGATGCCATGGAAACCAAGTGACCACAGCTGCCTGGAGCAAAGCAGTTTACCAGGAGAACTTTTTAGTTTACACACAAAAGTTCTGGGAGAAGTTCTACGCAGAAGTTCAAAGAGCCGGATGTTTAAGATCTGGGTGAGTGATTTAGACACACAGAAAGTTCAGGATGTAACAGCAAACATGCAGGAGAAATGTGTGTGTAAAAACATCCAATGTCTGAACCTTCTTGATTCCCTCTCAATCCTTTTTCCAAAAGAAAAGAGAAAGGATCAGCAAAAAAACCCAAAAAACACAGCGACACTATGCCCCAATCTTGATTGTTTTACTTCTATTTTTATCACCTTCCCTGAAAATAATAGTTGAAAACAAAAATTGTGAGGCACAACCCAGTCTGTGAAAGAACTCATACACCCTTACTGACATTGGAAAGCAGCTACTCCTTAAGTAACTCATTGACTTTGATTAGTCTTCACCACATAAGTTACTTGTCACTATGAGGAGGGTGGGTGAATCTGATCTTCTGTAGGTGATTTTATATATAAATATGTCATTTCCCATGATTACACAATAGTTAGCATTTAGCAAATGCTAGTGAGTTTCCTGAGCAAGTGAATAATCACGGTGGGAACTAGATAATTGTAGCTCCTTAGCCTTCACTCATAAGAAAGGATAAAGGTTCAGAGCTATCCCTTTATTATAGCCATTTTACCCTCTTTCTATCCGAAAGCTTATATCGCCATTAATTTTGCTGAATTGTTGCAAGATTCACAGATCTGGAATAGTTTCTCTTACTGATTACCAGTTATCATCGTACTAATTATTCCCATAATACAATTGTAATGCTGGCTAATCTTTGGGGACTTCAACATGATTTTCATCATGCACAAAAAGAAAAGAAAATTGCAAACAGCAGAATCATGATGTAAAAGTATATTTGGTTCACTACGATATTTTTCAAATAAAGGTTTGAAAACTCACGCTTGCTTTTACACAAACATTTTAAGCAAAATTAATATGAAATGTACTAGTGGGTGCACAATGTTTTGTATTTAATTTTGATACAGAAGATAGTCATTTTAAAAAGGTAAGTAAAGACACATTTTATTAAATTTTTAAATGATTACCAACTTTCTCATGCATCTCAAAAAGAAAATGTTTTTTTTTAACATTTTAGGAGTTAAAATATCTTTTAGTATTTAAAGACTTTGGGTGCAATCCAGGTCCCAATGAAGGAAATAGGAGTTTAACCATTGGCCGTGATCCTAAAAGCTGTGCACTGCATTAAAAGGTGTGCGTGTGATGTGTGTGCAACCTGCACGTATCCCCTGTATCAGGTTCTCCCCTGTATCAGGTATGTGACATGCATGGAAACTGCACACAGCTTGTATGTGCACCCACCTGCATGCATTTAGGATTGGCCCCACTGACTTCAATGAAAGTGGAATTGCATTCTTTGCATCTAAACTAGCTTGGATCATGACTTTATGTTTAAGTAGCTGTAGGGCCCTAAACAAGAGAGGTCATGCATGCCTTAGGCAGGGACCCGAGTTGACTGCACCAAAAAATCTTAAATTCTGCAACCAGTGAAGCCAAATTCTGCAAATTCACCGCGAGCATTAATATTTGCATAATTAACTTGATTTGCATAACTATGCATGCTGGGAAGCAAATTTGCAATAGGTTTGACATAGAATCACAACTTTGCTGATCAAACACAACTCAAATCCTCTGGAATTTCAGCACCTCCCTCACGCAAACATACAGCCTTCAGACCCCACCCACCCACAATTCATCTCCCAGCGGCCTATTTACCCTCGGGTCATGGTCAGGATTGGCTGATTCTGCGAGGATTCTGTGAGGATTGGCTGATTCTCCTGTGGGCAGGAGGGGCGGGATATAAATTTTAAATAAATAAAATAAATCAATAAAAATAAATTCTGTGTGGATTGGCTGATTCGGCGAAAATCACTGCAAATTGCAGCAACGCAGTCAACTCGGGTCCCTGGCCTTAGGCATACCTATGTTTGTTTAAATGCACACCCATAATTGGCCTTGCTTTGTTCCCCATGATATTACCAAGACAACTGCATATTGAAGTTCCATAGTCACAGAATGAACACACATCCTGAGTCACATTTAAAGTACAGACCTGATCAGAGAAATTCCTGGGGCTGAAGTATGTTCGCTCATACACCTTAAACCTAACACACCTACTTGGGTAACCAGGTACGTAAATAGTCTCATCAAGGTCAGAGCTAATTTCACGAGTAAATGCTCTCTTGGCTCAGTAAATGTTGCACAATTAAGTCCAAAATGCGTAGTTTCCTTCAAACCCCTATTGTATATTTTTATTTGTCATCACATTACATTGGAGCAATTCTAAGATGAAAGTTTGTGTTTTCTTAATGCAAGGAATTCAGGAGTCTACTGGGAAACATTGAAGAAATGTAATCTAGTGAATTCCATATTGGGGTTTTATAGCTATTCTGGTGCACATGTTATAATTTATTTATTATTTATAAAACAATTTTTTACCCCGCCCCACCTGCTCCAAGCAGTTCAGGGCGGCTTACAACATTAAAAACACATAAAACGCATAAAACCAAATCAATACATTAGAAGAGAAGGCAAAAACAAACAGAACAACCACACACACGCACACCCGATCTCCCTTGCCAAAAGCCAAGCAGAACAGCCATGTTTTACACATATGACGGAAGGAAGGGAGATCTGGGACCACTCAAGTCTCCACCAGGAGGGAGTTCCACAGCCTAGCTGTGGCCACTGATAACGCCCTCTCCATAGTGGCCCCCTAGGCCACATGGGGGACCTTGGGAAGGGCACTCCCAGCGGACCGCAGAGGTTGCTCCAGAGCACGGAGAGTGAGGCGATCCTGTGGGTAAGTCAGGCCAACGCCATGCAGAGCTTTATAGGTCAAAACCAACACCTTGAATTGGGCCCGAAAGACTATAGGCAGCCAGTGCAGAGCCTGGAGCACTGGTGTAATGTGCTCACGGTGGCCCGACCCCATAAGGAGACGGGCCACCGCATTCTGCAGTAGCTGCAGTCTCCAGACCATCACCATGGGTAGCCCCAAGTGGAGCATGTTGCAATAGTCCAATCTCAAGGTAATGAAAGCATGGATGATAGTGGCCAGGTCACTATCTGAAACGTATGGCTGAAGCCATCACACCAGATGTGATTGGCAAAATGCACTCCTCGCCACAGGTCCCACCTGGAGATCCAGGCAGATCAAGGAGCACGTCCAGACTGTGAACCTGGGAAACCAGTGAAGGGCGAACTCCATCAATGACAGGAGCTGCCACATCCACTGCCTTACCCACTACGATCACCTCCGTCTTGTCAGGATTCAACTTCAGTCAGCTCACCCTCATTCAATCCCCAACAGCCACCAGACATTGGGTAAGCATGGAGACTGTCCGGTCTGGGTCAGATGAAAATGAGAGGTAGAGTTGGTTGTCATCAGCATATTGATTACACCACACCCCATACCCTCTCACGACCTCAGAGTGGCTTCACATACACGTTGAACTGGAGCGGGGACAGAATGGAACCTTGCGAGACTCCACACGTGAGGTCCTGTGGAGATGAAAAACAGTCCCCGAGCACTAAACGCCGCGTCCTCCTGGCTAGGAAAGAGCGGAACCAATCAAGAAAGATCCCACCCACTCCAGTTCAATCCTGCAAGCAAGTCACAAACATCTCATGGTCAACATATCAAAAGCAGTCAACAGATCTAACAGAATTAGCAAGGTCGAGTGACCCTGATCTAATTCACGACATGAATTCAAATGACCCTAAAATACTGTAAATCTGTCTAATTCACGACATGAATACTGTAAATCTCTGTCAAACTCAGTATAACACGATATGTATTATGCCAAGAATCAATTTGAAAGCACATTGCTCACTGCACCAATAGTATCAGAAATTTGGATTATTACTGTAGGGAAAAATTGTGGCATTTTCTCCAGCCTGACTAGGCACCTCTATGGAATGACACTACCCCAATGAAGAATGTAGGAAATTATGCATCCCCATGTGAAAGAGAACCACTTCTCACTGTTACCAGAACCTCCCTTTCCTCAGTTTCTCTATTGCATTATTCCACCTGTTCCCTACTTCGTTTGTGCTTAATGGGAGCATAACCCTGAATGCAGGGTTTGTGCTTAATCGTTTGTGCTTAATCTTTGCATAACCCTGAATGCAGACAGTGGGTGTTTTTACACACATGTTTCTCCTGAATGTTTGCTGTTACATCCTGAACTTTCTGTGTGTCTAAATCACTCACCCAGATCTTAAACATCTGGCTCTTTGACCTTCTGCATAGACCTTCTCCCAGAACTTTTGTGTGTAAAAAGTTATCCTGGTAAACTGCTTTGCTCCAGGCAGCTGTGGTTACTTGGTTTCCATGGCAGCATGTCACGTCTACTGCTGCGGCTACTTTAGCCTGCCTCAGGGCAGTGTTTGTGTGAAGAATGCATCCAGGAACTGCCTCAGGGCAGTGTGTGTGTGTGAAAAATGCATCCGGAACTTACTTGTAGACTTGTAAACCCAGAAGATTGAAAAATCCAGAACTTTAAGGTGTGTGTAAATGTCCAGTGTGATGGTGACAGGATCATGAGTGGGCTACCCAAGGGGGATACCTCTCACCTTTCATCTGCTCATGTACAACTACATATATCAGTTCCTCCAAAGGTTAACTAAGTAG
Source organism: Sphenodon punctatus (assembly GCA_003113815.1). Classification (NCBI taxonomy): domain Eukaryota; kingdom Metazoa; phylum Chordata; class Lepidosauria; order Sphenodontia; family Sphenodontidae; genus Sphenodon; species Sphenodon punctatus. The sequence continues at coordinate 5,117,054 of QEPC01006430.1, read as the reverse complement.
ACAGGAAACCCTTATATCCAGATCAACTTGCAGTGCATTGTTTGCAAAATCAAGTTTTGAGCCTATTTTTAAAATTCAGAACAGTCTTTTCTTGTAACAGTCTGCCACTTTTGCTTCTAGTAATCAAAAATACATTAAAAAAAAAAAAAGGGTACCAGAGATTCGATCTTAAAAAAAAAAATAAGTTGAGCTGAAAATTAAGGTATAATGATCATCATTATTAAACTATTTATATAGCACCAGCTATGGACCTGGCACTAAACCAGAGGCATTCTCGGCGGCTGCTCTATAATTATGGAACTCTCTCCCCTTGGAGATCAGACTGCCTAAGCCCAAGCCTGCTCACCTTTCAGAAGAGATGTAAGACCATTTTGTTTGGCCAGACATAGTCTGGGGTAGGGTTGGGTGAGATTGGATGGAGGGGTCAGGGGAGGGTTGATGGGTGTGGTTTAGGGATTTTTTAATTGCTTTTGTATGTTTTGATATATGTTTGTATAAGTTGTATGTTTATATATCTTTTATATTTTTGTAAGCCTCCCTCAGCCTCTGAGGGGAGGACAGGGTAAAAATTAAATAAACACTCTTTAACTAGAGACAGGTCCCTGCCTGGAGGGGCTTACAATCTAGAATAGACAAGGAAGGGGAGACAGGAGAAGGAGAAACATAGGGTGGGACAGGGCTAAGAAGTCACATGTACACATGCGTAGGTTAAGGTACATTCTGACAAACAGATAGTTCAAAGCCTTAAAGCATTTGTACTCCTGAATTGTTCACACAGCTCTAAATTGAACTTTCTCAGGAGTAGGAAGAGAAGTATATATTTTAAAAAATGAGTACATACTCTGTTGCCTTTTATTTCAAAGTTACTGTAGTTTTACTTCAAAGTAAAAGAGAAGGCTAGCAATGTTTGTCATGACCATTACGGGGAGATTACACAGTAATTACAGCTACAGTGTGAAAAGTACCAAAGTGGAGTTGTTACTTTTATTTCTCACTGTTTGTCGGAATGTCAGGTTAGTTACAGGGGAGAAGAGGACCCTGAATGATAGGACAGTAAAAGGGGTATCAGTCAGCAGTCTATATGGGTGAGAAGCTAGGGAAAACACAAAGAGGTATGTTTTTAGAAAGGAGGGAGTCAGCAAAGCGAATGTGTACAGGGAGAGGGGGCAGCATGAGAGAAGGGACAAAGAAGGATAAGGGAGCAGGAGAGTCTGCGGTGGATGAGTATGGTGGCCAGTTAGCAGAGGAGGAGCAAAGGTTCCAGGTGGGACGTAGCAGGATATGAGTGAAGACAGGAATAAGCAAGGCCATGAAGAAACTTGAAGGTGAAGACTAGGGCCGCTTTTAGACGTGCAGCTGGATCAGGCGCGGGAGCGGCGAAACAGCCGCGGTGCTGTTTTAGACGAACCGAAAGTGGAAGTTGTGCGTGTGATCCGGCACCGCGCATTCTTTTCCGTCCACGTATGTCACCCCAGAGAGATCAGGGTGGTTCGCTTGCGGTCGACAAAGAATGCGCAGCCCCGGATCACGTGCACAACTTCCGCTTCCGGTTCGTCTAAAACAGTGCCGCGGCTGTTTTGCCGGTCCCACGCCTGATCCCTGCTGCACGTCTAAAAGCGGCCTAGGAGTATGTGCTGAATGTTACATGGAAGACAGAGCCTGTGGAGGGAGCAGAAAATGGACTGATCATGATCACAACAGTTGGCAAGCTGATGACCTTCGCAGAAGAATGTTGAGCAGAAGCAAGAGGGTCATGGTGAGAGCAGGGAAGGCCATTAAGGAAGAAGCTGCTGTAGTTAGGGCAAAAGATGACTAGAGCACTGAGCACAGACTAGGGTTTTGGCAGTGGGAGCAGCAAGGAAGGGCTGGATTTTTGTAATGTTATCCAGAGGAAATGGACAGTCCGCAGCATCAGACTGAATTTGAGGTGCATAGGCAAGGGAGAAGTCAAAGGTGAATCCCAGGCTATGTGCCTGGGCAATGGGCTGGATAATGACACCATCAATGAAAACAGACAGGGAGGAAGGGCTATGGAGAAGATGAGTTCAGACTTTGACCTATCAAGCTTGGATTGATGGTGGGACATACAAGTGGAGATGTGTCAGAGAGACAGCTGGTGATGCAAGACTGGATGGAGGGGGAGAGAGTGAGGTGGAAGCATAGAAGGGAGTGTCGCCAGCATACAGGTGATTCTGGAAGTCAGGGAAGAGAGACAGAGTCCTGGGGAACTCCAAGTGACAGGAAAGGGAAACAGAGCAGGTGCCAGCAAGAAAGGCGATGAAGGAGTGGTCAGAGAGAGGAAGAGACTAGCTGAGAACTGGGCCCTAGAAACCGAGAGAGTAAAGAGGAATCAAGGAGGGAGTAGTCAACAATGTCAAAGGAGGCAGAGACACTGAGCAGGATGAAGGGGGTGACAGGTTGAAGACTGGATTTTTAAGAATAGAGGAGACAGAGGTGTGCTTGAAACCGGGGGGGGGGGAATCAATTATGTGCAGCAGATGGAGTGCAATGGTAGGGACAAGAGGGGATAGGGCCATAGGGCTGGTGGAGGGGTTGGATGAGTAGGGGAGAGATGTGACCTCATCAAGGAAAGCAAGATAATAGGTGGGTTGCAGAGAAGCAGGACAACAAGGGAAGAAGAAAATTGATAAGTGGGGAGGGGTGATAAGCAAGGTCAAGACAAATGTTATCAATTTTGTCCTTGAAAAGGAAGGTAAGATCCTGTGCAGAGAAGGAAGAAAGACGGGGAAGACTGGGAGGTTTGAGAAGGGATTTAAAGACTGAAAAAAGATGGCAAGGACTGCAGCCGTGACCCAATTAGGGTGCAGATTTGGAAGTAGCATTGTTTAGTAAGGGAAATGTAGAGCTGAAGGGTAGAATGGATGAACTTTTAATGTGTGCAGTCAGCAAGTTCATGAGACTTCCACTAGAGCAGCAAGAGAGAAAGACTGGGGGTGACGGATGGTGGGGGTAAGTGATGTCTGGGAGTTGAGGGTGGCTAGGACAGTGGGAAAGGAGAACACGGGCATGCACGGTAGAGGAGAGAGGTATACAGAAAGAAGAGACAGCTGACTCAAGGTAGAGAGAAGAAGAGACTGATGAAAGAAAGGGGAAGAGAAGAGAAGGAATGTCCTGAGCACTGATGGATTGAAGGCCATGAAAGGAGCAAGAGGTTGGGCAAAAGGTAAGAGGGGTAGTGGCAGACTAAAAATGAGGCAACATGATGGTCAGAGACGGCATGTGCTCCTCTGGGCCTCCCTCCCCCTGTTCAGTTCTTTAATGGGCAGGGAGAGCGCATTCCACCAGGCACATTCTTTAGATCTCGCCTTGCAGCAGGGCTGCATAGGCCAACCAGTCGGGAGGTGGGCCCTTATCCCACATTGGGTAACCTTAGCCAGGGTGGAGCAACCGTAACATGCAATGCGTCATTAGCCTTCTCCGGCCAATGCATTGTGCAACAGCCGGCAAACATCTGGCAGCCACCAGCCATATGTTTTACTGCATCACAGGCTAATGTGGGGTAAGGCTGCCCAGTGTGAGATAATGTCTTGTGTGGCCTTACCCTAAGAAAACAATTGGTCTCTAGCCTCTTGTTTAACACATTTCAATTCTTAACACATTTGAAAACCTAAGTCTGCTTTCAGACCTCCCCCATCCACCCCGTGCATATTCTGGCTGCAGGAGGGAATGCACAGCCAGGGTATGCATGGGGTGCCGTCTGTCTCAAAGCACCCCGTGTGGTTTTGCCAACAAACACCCCCAGGGTATGCGTGGGGTGCCGTCTGTCTCAAAGCCACGCCCCACCCCCCAGTGTTTGCCAGCAAAGCCGCGCAGGGGGACTTTCAGGCTGGCGGCACCCCACACATATCCTGGCTGTGCATTCCCTCCCGCAGCCAGAATATGCGCGGGGGGGAGGTCTGAAAGTGACCAGAGTCTCTCCTCAATAGTCCTCATGACTGAACATGCCTACTTCCTTTAGGAGTGAATATTGCAGGGGAGAATGGGGACCCTGAAAACAATTCTGTAAGAGTGTTTGAGCTGCTCTTGAGAATCTCTGGGTTCTGCAAAAGAACTTGTGGCGGGCCACCCAACTTGCCCACTGGATTCTGCAAAAGAGATTGGTCAGTCTCCCTTTCTGCAAGCACTAGTTGTGTTCAATTCCACTCTTTAAATGCTTGTGCCGAAGACCATCCAGCATAAGGAGCTCTTTCCTGAACAGAATGACTGAACTGAGGAGTTGTGGAGAGGGAAAAAAAACAGAGTCCCACAAGGCAGGTTTGTAGCTGGGCAGGAGACTCCAGTAGTTTGAATAATGCTTCCTCTTCCCTAGAGAGCAGCCACCCATTGCTCAGATAAGGGAAATCTTAGTGAAATAAAAAGAGCAATATGAGAAACCCACTACCAATACACCCAGGGGGATTGGCAGACCTTAGCTCAGCCTTCCTGAGTGTTAACCTTACAGCTTTCCTTTCCAGTTGTTTACATTGGCAAAAGCCAGCTAAATGTTTCCTTTGTCATTCACTTGCATTGAATCTCCTTGCAAATGAGTCATTCAGCAAGGAGATTAGAGTTCTTGCCTACCAACACAAAGCCAGCACAGGCAGTTTTACCTGATTAAGTTTGCCTTGATTTCCCATTTTAATAATTTCCTAGCAGCACTTGACTTGGCCATTTAAAAGAGCCCCCAAAGGCGAAGAGCTCAGATGTAAGGAGCCCCCTACACCATGCTATCTACACCACCAGTTTCTTCCTATTTTGTATACACCCCTATCATCCCCCCTATTATCCCCCTTATGCTACTAGAGACATCAACAGAACCGAACACACTTCCCTTTTAAGCCCTACACGGTTTCTTTGCAAGACACATGGCATATATTGATTTTGGACTAAAAGCTCAATATCATTCTCATCAGTTTATGAGAACGGGGGGAGGAGGGTATGTATGTGCATCAGGAAACTAAGGAGAATAAGATTTAATCAGCCGATCAAAAGTTGCTGTATATATGCATTTCAATGTTGAGTGTCTTTCATATATTGTTACATTTTGGCAGTAATTTTTTTAACATTGGAAAGAATCTACTGGACTAAATTCATCTCTACTGTAACTCCTTGACTTGAGGAGCTCAGCTCAAAGCATGGGCATTTGTAACGCATTTTTTTCAAATTGAACGTGATGTGCTTGAAAGATATACTTATTGGTGGAACAGTTACAGCATCAATAGTAATGATACAAGCCCTTGCACATTGTTTCAAAGGGCAATTCAAAGGACCACTTCTAGGTGTGGGAAAGTCGATTTCTAGCTCGTTCAGACCTCGACCTTTCTGTTAAAGCTGGAACAAGTTGCTCTGGTATGTGAAACCATTGACAGTTCTTCGCTTTGTGTTCTCTCTGGGTGAAAACAGACATGCACTAACTCCACTTTAACACCACTTTAATATTTCTTATGCAGGTTGCAGGGCTGTATTGGTGCCCTATACAGCCCTATAAAGTGGTGTTAAAGCCACGTTAAAGTGGAGTTTAGGTGTACGCCTGTTTTCATCTTCTGTCACTGGAATACTGTGAGAAATAATTTGATATTGATTTTTAAGCTGTAATATGCCGAGAGCTATATAGCAAATATTTGTATTTTTCATTTTTGTTTTGTTTTTAATTAAACACATTAGGTGTAGTTCACCTCCCACTGAAATCAAAGGTAAAACTTCCATTGATTATAATGGATCAGCACTGTACCCACTGGGGCTGATTCCATGCCCTGTGTGCACAGTTGCACGCAAGCATGCATGTGCAACTGCGCAGTCGCCATAGGTCCCATGCCAGGGGTACGCACTGTTTGCACATGTCTCTGTGCATCCATGGGGCATGGGATCCACCGCACCATCTTTTATTATGGTGTTTAATGCAAGTATCTTTTGGACACCTGCTTATACAGATGGTATACAGAAATATTGAATACTTATCTATTATTAATTATTATTATTATAAGCATGTATATAGCACAAGCAATGTACCTGGCGCTTTACAGAAAATAAGACAGACACAGTCCCTGCCCGAGAGTTCACAATCTAAAGACAGGGGGAGGGGAGACAGGGAAGGGGGAACAGAGGGAGAGACAAGGGACTAAAAGCATAAAAGGGATCCATATTCTGTGCAAGAGTGAGAGCTAACCGTTGCTATCTAAGCCATTTCTGTGACACCTGATTTTTAAAAGTTAGCCTCTTGTTGTGCATGTGCATACCTATAAGCATCGACTTTTCACACTGTTGAGACTCATAAACCGGTACAAGGAATTGAACACTAATGGGTGCAGTTCATGGAATGGATACTCCTACTTGCAAGTACTAATACAAATTCAAAGGCAGGCTAGTACTTTGGAAAACGGTGGGTTTGGTACACAGCTCTGAGCCCATTCCATCTCTTTAAAAAAAAAGAAAGAAAGAAGGATTGTGTGGTAATGTGGTGCACAGATCTTTTTAAATTAGAAGAGACTGGGCTTGAGGCATCAACATTTCTGTCTCCAGGCCTGTTTACTCCTCCCTCCAACATTTGACTCAGAGTGACCTTCCCTCTTGCCACACAGAGCTGGATTCACCTTTATCCAGAGCCTATCGTTGGGTAAAAACAAATGTGATGAGAGCCCACATTGGCCCGCTGTGGCCTGGGACTCACCTACACGTGTGGTCCTGCGCCTGGGACTGCCCCGTGGCGGGTAGGCAGCCAACCCAGGCTGCATTCTCAGAAAAATGTCGAGAACACAGCCTGGGCCAAGGGCTGCCAATGCGGACCAACTCAGGCTAGCATATTTGTTTGGCCCTGCCATCCCCTCTGCTTCACAGCAGAGGTCACCATGACTGTCCATCATGGCAGGGGGTGAGACTAGGGTGGCCATACCTCCTCTTTCAAAGAGGACGCTTATGAAAAATACATGTTGCAGGGCTGCATTGGTTCCAGTGCAGCCCAGCACCATGCATTTTTCATAAGCGTCATCTTTTAAAGGGGAGGTATGGCCACCCTAAGTGAAGTGCAGAGAGCAGGATGGGAGCAGGGCTGGCTGCCTGCACATTTGTTGAGCTCCCCATCCTACCCACAGCGTGCAGGCAGCGGGATGGCTCTTTGGCTGTGGGCATGTTACGTCAGTGCCTCTCCCTTATCTGGGAAGGGGTTGGCTGCTGTTTCCCACGCCAGGCTAGGGAGCCGCTGCACTGTTCGCAAGTCTGTTTTTACTCATTGGGTGAAAACAGACATGACGCTAACCACCCTTTAACCACTCTTGGTGGTTATTTATGCATGTTGCAGGGCTGTATTAGTGGCCTATGCAGCCCTGCAACATGCATAAATGACCACCAAGGGTGGTTAGCGTCATGTCTGCTTTCACCCATTGTTAATTTTTGAAGAAGTAAAAGGGATTCTTACAGTAGTCAGATATAGTCTCTCCCCATAAGGGCTGAGCATGCTGTTTCTTTAACAATTTCAGTCCTTGCCAGTGAGGGAGGGGCTGTTATGCCTAATGCACTTAATATGTTTTCATCACATATTCTGGAAGCAATATTGTGTGGAATTCGCATTTACACACTGGAACCTCTATTGTGTCTTGATTGTTCAGTGGTTTCCCACAAACAGCATTTAGTAGCAGTGCCAGTTACTGATAGCTCTATTCCCCAAACTCTCCAGCAGTTCAAGTCCCATTCATTTAAATATGGCCCACATCAGAGTAGCACGTTGAATGTCACACTGTAAGAAACCACCATTTTCTCTTGTGTTTAGAAAATACTTGAAAACTTTGTGTTTCTAATATATACAATATTATCCTTCTATGCTTGAGGTTTCTAAAACGCAGACTGAAAAACAACACGGTAGCAATGAGCCATCTTCTGTCCTGGGAGGCAAGATGGCAAACATAAAACAGTTTGGAAGATGCATGACAGTGCAGTCCTCCAGCTGTTTAATGTTGTCACCTACAGTAAGTGAGAGTTTTACTAAAGGCAGCTGAACTTGTTTCAGTGCTAATGGTACTAAACAGAAGGAGGACTGCACTGTAAATCCTTGGAAATGGATGTAAGATAGCAAAAGATGCTGACATTTCACGTCCAGTCCACACACTTCAAAACAATATCCTTCTCATGGCATTTTTCTTGTTCTTTTTTTTAACCTCCTGAAACTTGCTCCGGCTTTCTTATTGATCAAGAGAAACTTGTTGAAGCATGTCATCAGAAGAGTATGGATTACTTTAACAACTCTATTCCAATTACAAGTATTCACTTAAGCACACTTCCCTTTTCAAGTACATGAAATTATTTAAGTTATTGATTTATTGGTGCAATTTATAGGTCAAGTTATGTGTGGACATAATATATTCCATTAATTTGTTTTATTAAGGAATGGAGCCATTGGCTTCATCAGATAATGCAGCAGAAACTCTGGCAATGGACACTCATTGCATTCCTGTCAATATTCAGCTGATACATTCCAGAAAGTTGCTGCAAGTCAGCAGACAGTTAAATTAACAAGATTAAAATTTATGAATTTGCATTTATTCCTTAATCCTTCCATTGAAGGCAACCATCCTTCTACGTAAGTAAACCATAAAATTCTATGAAGGAAATCAGAAGGAGGTAGAGTGGCTGCTTCCCCTTCCCCACTATATCGTTTAAGCAGAAATAGCTACAGCTGCAATGTTTGACCTGTGAACCTAGAAAGTAAGTAGAATTTTATGCACAGGGAGTGAAAGAGATGGTGTTTATCTGATTGGCAACAGGAGAGAGTGTTATGTGACCCTGAAATAATGTGCAGAAAGCTCAAAGTACTGAACAAATGAAACATAAACCATGAGTGTAAGACTACGCATCTGAATTGTTTTATAATAAGGTTATTGATACATGTTTTGACAGCTGTGGGCATTTCCATGAGCCCCACTCCCTCCTTTTTTCTAGAGATTTGGAGAGAAGCTTTGCTATTGCCTAAATCACCTCTCTATCCTGATAGGATCTATCCTGATAATAAATCTTTATTTCGATTCTTCTCTTCAGTAGGATCTGTAACCTGAAAATATTTAAAGAGGATTTAAAAATAAGCTGTAACTTGAAAATATTTAAAGAGGATTTTTAAAAAGTAGGATAGACTGTGTTTGTGGCTCTACACCGGCAGCGGTGAGTGGGGGGATGGGTGTGCTGCTGCGGTGGGTGTGCACCCATTCCCACGGGCGCATGCCCATCTTCACCCACGGAGCTTCCTCCGCTTTGCCGGATGGCTCCATGGGTGGGTGATGGGTGGAGCTAGGTGGAGGTTTGTGTGTGTTGGGAGGAGCGTGCATGCAACCTCACCCACCACCCATGCTGTTTGCATGGACAAACACCCATCCCCCCACCCACCACGGTGGTTTGTACACAGACGCCCCCCCACCGCACACCCGCCTGCACACCCAGCGGTTGGGGGAGGGGTCGTTTGGGTAAAAACGGCCTGTGTGTCTAAATTTGTACTGTCAGGTGGCTTATGCATGCAATAGAATTGCAAAATTTTATTTTTTTACAAAATTGTTTCCATGGTTTCATATTTGCATAGATGTCTGTCATTCAAGTACCTTGAAATAGAGTAGAAATATTTTTTTAAAATCATGTGGATCCTTGTTTTTTTACATAAGACCAGTTTTTTGTATACAGCAGAGTTGACCAAATGGCTACAAAGAAGTAGGGATTTGTAGAATCAAGCAAAGATTGAATCCATGACTGCTGGATCTGAAAGCCAGAAACATGCATGAAATAGGCCGTCATTGCCTTCTTCATCCTGAAAGGATGTGATCCTTTCCATAAGATGCCCTCATCTAATACTAATTAGCCCTTTATAAATTTTGTCATAAAAGCACTACAGAAACATTGTTACATAGCCCCTATAGCCATGGGGAACATCCCTCCCCCTCCCCCCCCATGAAGTGGTTTCTTAATGATGCACAAAAAATGAAGTGGTTTCCTAATGAGTCCACCTTCAAGCAGGAATTAGGAGTTGTTGGTCCCAAGTGACAGATAGGGAAGCAAAGCAAAGTGGTTCGAACTATATCTTTTATTGGACCATCTGCTGTTGGTGGAGATAAGCAAGCTTTCAGGCCACACAGGCTCCTTCCTCAGGCATGTAGCATAGCCAGTCAAAATATATGTGTGAACTAAGCAAATCCAGGGCAGTATAGAGGCAGGAGAGGGTTGGGCAGATTTGCTCAAACCCATAAAGTAAATCACTAACATTAGGATTCCAGAGCTTCTATCTCCCAAGCCGTATACTCCATCCACTAGGCCATGTTACATCTCTTTTCTTGCTTGGGGGCACCGACTTGCTGGCACTGGGGAAGAGAGATACTGAATTATGCAATTCCTTAGCCATATGGATGTAGTGCTGATTCTGTTCACCTTGAGTATGTTAAACAGTACAATGAATTTTGTAACAAGATTTTGAGATGGCTCAGAGAGTCTCTATGAGAGTACAGTTCTGGTAAGAACAGACTTTAGTGGCTGTATTATATAACTTTCCTGTATTCAACTGCAACCTGTTGTTCAAGTGAGCCTAGATAGTTTTCCTACATGCACTATCTGTTTCCTTCATGTTTTGTGCTGAATGCCGTTACTCTGTGCACACTAAGCTAAAACTGTAAATCAAATGCGGTAGACAAGACACAGACTTTACCCTATGTTTCAGTAAATTGTAGACTGAATTAGAAGGGCCACCAATGACTTAACATTGTATCAAGCAACCTTTAAGATGGGACAGGGTGTGACACAATGGATACAGTGTGTTGATTTCCAGGCATGACAGATTGGCTGCTTTGAACTGAAACATCAGAGTAATTTCATTACAATACAAAAAACAGCTCAGTTTTAGAGGTGTCATGTGGCGAAGTTTAAAGCACATTGGACTTGGGAGTCAGGTGACAGATTCTATCCCTATTTCAGCTGCTGACTTGCGTTTTGACTTGGACCTCGAAACATACCTACTGCACCTCTGTTTCTCATTCAACCATTTGTCTATTCCAGCCATTAAGGTCAAAACAATGAAACTGCTTACTTGGGAGTACTTACTTGGGAGTACTAAGTAGTGAATTTATTGTAAGCTCTTTGGGGCTTCCTTCATGGCTAACTGAAAACCTGGTTTCTTATTTTTTTTCCAACACTAAACCTTTAGTCATATATAATTATTGCTGACTATGTACAGTACAATAACTCACAAAACTAGCAAATGAATTACGGTTTCTCCCCAGCCCACACACAATCCCTCTTCAAACTCCAATAAGAACGAATGTGCATTCTGACCTGTTAACCTACCAGAACACTTTCACAGCTTGGCCATCAGGTACTGAATGTCAGTGCAAGTCAAACTGGAAGGAATGGAAAGCATGCTGGAACTAACTAGCACCAGCACTAAGTGCCTTGGAATCATGCTACCTTCTTTACTAACAAATTTGCTTCCCTACAATTCCATACACATATATATCAACAGCCCCATTCACCATCAAAAATTAAACAATACCCATATAAAATTAACTTTGCTTACTACAAGGTTTTCATAAGTATGTCAGAATTAAGGTTACAAGGAAGGAGCGTAATTCTGATTGCTGCATGGGGTTGTTGATATCTATGTGGAATAGATAAGCTATGCAACTACAATACGGGGTAATTAACTAAATGAGGATCCTTCTATGCTAATAATACAGGGTAACTAAAAGCAAGAGGAACCCCAACTTTATTTGAAAAGGTTACATTTTGTGTTAGAATATCAGGGGCATAGCTAGGCCTCTTGCAAACCTGATATTCTCAAAACTGGTGAGAAAAATCATTCCGAGTGGTGCTAGGAATGAGCCGTTTGGGCTCATTCCTAGCACCACTCGGAATGATTTTTCTTTGCAACCCCAGTTGCCTTCTCAGTCTCCCATGCACTCTCCCCCCTAAACCAAACCCCCAAGCTCACTTGCAGCATTGTCATTCTTCCCCTGCTATCTATTCCCTGGAAATTCCTTCCACTTCTCTGCTCTCGCCTGTAACCCCATCTTTGATCCCACACCTCTCCTGTACCCGTCCTGTGCTCCAGTTTTCTGTCACCAGTTGCTACTTTTTGTGCTACTGCCTGCCATTTTGAGTATGCCAGGCATCTGACAGCATAACAAATAGCAGCTCTGCCCATCTCCAGTAATGAACATTCTGATTTGTGGCTCAATTACAAAACACCATTATCAATTAGAATTTCCCTGTTGTTTTTAAAAGGCACAGGCCAACCATTTTGGACTCCTTCATTCTCTTGGGCTCAGCCAACAGAAGCTGCAAGGGTTTAGCTGCTGTAGGAGCAATCCGAAATATATGAGGGAAAGGGAATAGGGTTCTCCCCTTCAGGGGAAATCCATCTGTCCACTTTAAACAGTTGTTATGGCAGTTAATTGTGTTCTGGTAAGAAATACATCAAATCTGAAATCATTTTACAAAATTCCTTGCCCTAAAATTTGTGACTTCATAGTTGTGTAAACCCACGCCATCCACTGCACCAGTTTTGAGAATATCTCTATTTATAATGAAAAATGATGTGGTTTTTTCTTGCCTACCCAGCAAAATGAGTTTTTCCTTGCAATTATATTTGTGAATTGTGTGAACTGGACTGGGGAGGGGGGAGAGAACAAACATCTGCAAGCTCAAAGCTTGTGATTGTTCCATGGTTTTTTTCCCTCTCCTCCCCGCATTATCACACACAAAGCTACTGTTCATTGCTACAGTACTTCACAATTAATGGCAATTAGTTAACCTTAGAGGAAACCTGTAAGTCGCTGATTTAAGCTCCTTTAAAAAACAAAACAAAAACTTCTTGGAAATGTTCATAATTGTTACGGGTCTGTCAGCATTTTCATTGTAAACTGCTGTTTTTCAGTCAACTGAACGTAGTTAAAAAAAACTATGCACTTGAATGAAACCTATAGGAGAGCAGGGGAACAGATTTCAAAGAGTTAGGGTCATTTTTACAAATTATACTGCCCACAGAGCCAGTTCTTGTTCCATGCAAAGCCTAACCAGCAATGCTTAGCACAAAGAAGTTACTGTGATGAAGGCATGCTGCCACACTAATAACTCATGCATAATATTCATCTCTCTTTCCCACAGGGCCCAATGGTTGGTAGATATAAATATCTGTGGATCTAACACACCTGGGCTCAGTTCTACCCACTCTTCTATACGGAATTAGCCATTGAGGAGCTAAGTTCTTCAACATGCTACATGTGTGTACATCCTCAATCATGATGCTACTTGCATAGTGAAACTATCGGGGCCCTTGATAATCCTTTTCTAAGGTGGGCGCATCTTAACAATGTATATGTTGAAGCATCAGGGAACAAAGAATTGAAATACATTTGTTGGGGTTGGTTTTCTACAATGAAGTCACAAAGATGATGATTTTGGGTCACTGTAGGTAACTTCAGGAGTTGGCAGATTTAATCTGTGGCTTCAACATAAGTGTGCAGACAGGCCCTGATCACCAATCACGGCCTCAAACTGCTTCCCTAGAGACATGATAGATCTTTCATCAGTTGAGACTTTCAGAGCAAGCCTGAATGTCTTCCTCAAAGATATACTATAGTTCAGCCAGAAGTTCAGAGCTGAATCCAAGAATTGCTAAATTAATTTCTATAGCCAGGAGTGGGCAGGTCGGACTTTGTGATGATGATAATAGTACTCTTAGGCTTAAAACCTACAAAAAGGGAGGAGCTTTGTTTGCCCCACACCACATGTTGCTGTTTAAACCTTGATTTCAGTTGACATTAATTGGCATAATTCCTAGGATTAGAATAAAGATCACTTCTGCATTCAGTACTGTGCTTGTTCTATGGGAACAGTGTCAGCCTATGAGCTTGACATTTCCTGTAATATGTGGTACATATCATGCATCATACATGCCTAAAATGCTATCGCTTATTTTATATCTTGCTAGTACTAAGGGATGTACACAGTGTATTTTGAGGTCAGGAGTAAAACCTCTATACTTCTTCAATTATACAATAAGCGAGATAGCAACAGATATTCCATTCTAGGCAAACAAGTTGGCCAAAAATAGTATACAAATAATGGTTAAACTTGTCATACCTTTAGCTGGCAAAAGCTGGGAAACTTCTGATTTCTTTTTCTTAAAAAAGAATCCTGAATTATGGCAGAACAGGCTTGACTTTCAGCTTCCAGGCATGGAAATCAGACCTTCAAAATTATTTGAAGATACACTTTGGAATGTAATTTGTTATAAGTCATTTCTTCCCCTAAAAGCTATGATTCCATTTAATGGATCACTGACTTTTGTCAAATTGTTTCTGTTTGTCACAACTTGCATTTGTGTTTAACTGTATTAACATCAGGAAAGAAACTCATTAACAAATGTTTTTTAAAAGTATGGTAGAGTGGAGTAGTTTTAAAAATTCACTAATTATCTTTTAAAAATCTAATACACTTTAAGGACACATGTGCATTTAATAGGGTGCACAGAGCTAGTTAAATTCTGGCACACGAAGAGAGGAAAGCTCCAACACACAGGAGCTCATTATCACAGTACTTGTTTTAAAGGTGTTGCTGTAGGGGTAGGAAGGATCAGGCCCAAGCTGCTTTCTGAGTTGGCTCTTGTCAGATCCCAAAGTGTCTCGCAGACTAACACATTCCGACTCAAATATAAGGCCAAATGAACTAGATTAAGACCTGGAGCCAAATGGTCTCCAATTAACTGAAGATAATGATATCAGTTTCCAGCTAGCCCCAAGGCACCCACAGAATGTATTTACAATATTCATTTGAAAGGGTTACTGTAAAGCAATATTTTGTTTCCATGCGTGAAAACAAATGTTATTGGTTGTGCAGGTGTGGAATTGATGATGTTGGAAAGGTATACATAGAACATGTGAAATAATACTAAGTGATCAGATACAACGTATTGATATCCAGCTGTGATGGACAGGGATTTTTGCCGGATTCTTTCCAATAACCATTTTCCTGAACCTTTGTCTCTCAGACCACACTGGGCTATCCCTTCCTATCTGGGTCTCCAAGATACACTTTTGTTTTGTATCTTTACACTTTCCTTAACAAACCTTCCTCTCTGTTTACTGTGGCTTCTTGGACCACCTGGTGCGAGTCTGCTATTGGTCTGAACTCTAGAGATTGATCCCTCCAGCAGTTGCCTAAAGCAAAGCTGCCTTTCCTAACAGACAAGGAAGAACGAAAATAGAAGGAATAATTTCCTAAACAGTCCCTACTCTTGCACCAGCACATGATGCCCTGGTGCTAGTCACACGTCTATTTTTGAGAATGCTTCCCAAGACATCCTGTTGGTATGGTGGTCTCCATTCTTATGACACAGATTGTGGTAACACGTAGAATGGAGGCTCCATTGGTTACACATGTAACAAATACATGGTACCTTCCTGCAAAGAGCTTACTATCGAAGAATGAAAAGAGAGACAATAAATAGATATATCAAATAAGAGAAGGAGCACAAAATTACAATGACACATTACACATTGTGAAATGTGTAAACATTGTAAACACATAATGGTGTAATTATCAGCACAGCAGCTCTAAAAAATTTTGAACATTCTGTAAACATCACAAGATAAATCAGTAAAAAGACATATATATATCCATGGTTATGGTATAAAGACCAATGGTTTGTACCTTTTAAAATAAACTCTTGTAATAATTCTTGTGAAAAGAGATAATGCGGTAGTTTTGAGGATTTTCATAGGGAGCTTCTCACATGGAAGGCATCTGCAGTGGAAAATATGCTCAATAAGAGAGCAGGCAGGCAGGCGATGCTGTATAGGGTGGTGACAGTTAAGAGGTATAGGGATGGTAGGTGGGATAGAAATAGGATATCAAAGCCCTCAAGGATGATGACAAATATATAATTCTTTATGTACTCATCTTCTCACACCTCAAAGACATGTCTTTACCGTACAAAACCGCTCTTAATATTCTATATTCTGTCTTGCATCAGTATTTTGAGGGGAAGAAAACTAAAAAATGCATTACTTGTCTTTAATGCGCTTTTTTCTATAATTAAAAGTAACTGACAGTAATAATAAAAAAAGCAAAATCTAACTGCTCTAGTAAATTGGCTGTCATTCTCCTAGATTCATATAACACCTGACTAGAAATCCATTTAATAGCAGCACATTTTAGACCAAGATAGACTGTAATTTTATATAATCAGTGTAACTGTGCTTAAAGCTCAGTCAGTCAGTCAATATGATCTTTCAAAACAACATTTCCAAAGGCCACTCTCAGACTCAGTGCTGGTTTTTGATACTTAAAAAGTATGCATGCACAGAAATCTTACATCTCTGGATGAGTGCATTGGCTCCTCCATAATCTTATCATAAAATTTACAAATTATGAGGTTTCATATAAACTTCTAGGAAGAGTTGGCTTCATCTTGTACTTAACATTGATTACTTGAATAAACATCCTCATTTATCCCATTTTAGAAAAAAATTATAATTTATATGTGTAGCCTTTACTCTCTCCTTCACCAGTCTATAAACTCAGAGCATTCAAAAGGCAGTTTCTTTCAGTGGAAAAGAACTGCTGTACAAAAGACTGAACCTCAAATTTACAGTGTCATGCTCTTTATAAATCAAGGATAAGTCCATTTTCCTCTTTTCTGCCTGCACTTGTGTATGAATTCCTTGTATGAGCCTTCCAGTCTGTACCCAGTAACTTTCCATCTACAGGTATTAACAAATAAAATGGTAGCTCACATCAGGTAGGTGTCCACCAGCCCATTTATTAGGTGTCCGTCCTAATTCGCCACGTGACCACCACGCATCAGACACACAGTCCCCCTACAGGCAAATGCAGGTTAATGTGTGCCCACATATCCATGTCCAATCAGTTACGTTGTGTGCAGCACTTCCATGCATACAGGTCCGCCAGCACCAGAGAGCAGCAGGCAAAGAGTCTAGAGCATTCTGAGGAGCAACGACTCCCAGCCTCTCTCTTCAATCTTGCTCTAAGTGATGCACACATGACATCTGCCTTAAAAATGCACTATGTCATTTTCAAACATGAATTCCCCCAGCTCATCCTGGTTGACAGTATGTGCCTGATGCTTGCTGATTCCAAGCTACTGCATTCTCAGGAATTGCTGGGTCCCTGAGAGCAACAGGCCTCATGACCACCACTTCACTGCATGTTTCAGGGGAGGGTCCAGTCTTCTGTGTACATGCAGCCAAAGAAGAGGGACGGACGTAAGATGTGGGTGTTGTGGTTCTTTCCGGACCACCTGGCCAGCATATCCATGAACTGGGCACGGTGGTCCACTACAGTCTGAAAAAACATGGAGAAATATCCCTTCTAGTTCAACTAGTTGTCCCTGGGGTGAGGAAATGATGGTGACATGGCTGCCATCAATCACCTCTTTACAGTTTGGAAACCCCTTCTGCCGAAAACCCTCCACTACCGTTAGGGGCTAGGAGTGATGATGAGTCTTTCTTTTAAAGAGAAATGTTCCATTTCCCTATTTCTATTTTATGTGTGTTATGTAAGCCACCCTGAGTCTCAGGGGAAGGGCAGCATAGAAGTCTAAATAAATAAACCAACAAACCTCTGTGGGGTCAGCCAGCTGCACCACCTGCACCAGCAGCATTTCCACAATCGCTGTGCATTCACTAGCATAGTGGCACCATGGGTTTCAATGCCAAATTACTGGGCAACCGAGCAGCAGGAGTCTGGAGTGGTGAGCTTCCAGATGGCAATGGCAACAAGCTTCTCCATTGTGGTGGGTGACTACACCACCGTGCACTTTTTCTCCAGTCATGGCCTCAGGATCTCAGCTATCTGTGTTGGTATATGCAACATCCATAAGTTTAAAGTTATTGAATTAAGAAAAGTAATTGACTATAGAGCCACCAGATGGTGCTGCTAAGTTTATGTGTACATGGAAGGGAGATGGAGTTTTGCAGCTGAATTCCTTTGTATAACCACTCCTTCTTCCCTTCTCTCTCATTGTCTCAGTCTCCATTTTGTCTTACTACTAGTCATATGTATCTTGAGGATCTGTGCCTAGGAAAGCTTAAGTAAAGTTCTGTTTTAAACCTTCAGCTGCATTTGTCCTTACTGATTGCAAATCAGTTATTACTCTGCAACAGGTTATGGGCCCAGACCTCTTCAGAACAGCCCAGAATAACCTTAAAGACTCGAAGTGAGCTGAAAGGAAAAGAGGCCCAAAGGAAACTCCCAGAGGAGGCCTACTAACTGTAAGTGAGCAGAAGAACCAGAATCCCAATCTGAGGGGAGGGAAGCAAGCATGGCCAGCAGCTCTGAATTAAAGCTTTCAGTCTGCAAGCTGAATAACACAAACTACCAGTTGTGGAAATTCAAAGTAGAAATGCTCCTATCCAAAGATGACCAGTGGGAGGTGATCAC
>QEPC01006430.1:5069956-5087205 GCA_003113815.1 Sphenodon punctatus | reverse complement strand
TTGCCGTTAAAGTCAGTAAATCCTCCCATCCAGTCTGCATTATAGTAAATGTTTACCTCTCCCCTTCTATGGATTTGTTTGTAAGGCACAGATTTTGGCAAACTCTTGGGGATGCCCGTCTTTGGCAATCCGACTACCCAAGAGTTCCCATAATACTCGCAGGTGATTTCAATGCCCGGACAGGACATTTAGATTCTATACGTGCAACTGCAATGGCATTGGAGTGCAACTGCAATGGCATTGGATTCTGCATGTGGAATCTTTCTTCTGGCCCCCCAGACGTTCTAAAGATCTAGTGTTAAATCCATATGGATTACAATTCCTACATTTCCTATTTAAACATAATTACAGACTCCTGAATGGGAGTCTAAAGTCCGATTCCACCAGGGAATATACTTTTGTATCATTCCAGGGAGCTAGTGTAATAGACTATATAGCTATCCCCTCCTGTCTCGGCCCCAGAGCATTGGATTGCACAGTGGTCCCAATTGGCTTGAATAACCACTTTCCTTTAGTGGCCAAAATGGAACTGGGGCAGGGGGAACTCTTGAGCCAGCAGAGGAAACCCCCTATAAAGGATCTGGAGCTTACAGGGGTTAAGGTAATTAAGTGGAAAAATTTGATCGAAATACAGGCAAACGCTTTGTTTGCCTCCTCAGAGATGGAAGGTAAGAGGGCCTCTTTTTACTGGTCAAACTTGGCAGAGTCCCTCTTGTAGATCCAGTACGTGATGAGGTTTGTGAGAGATTCCCTTGTGTTACTTACTAGAGCCCACAGCCGGGCTAATTCTAAGCCCTGGTATGACGGCGAATGTAGGTATTTGAAAACCCAATGCAGGAAATTGGCCAGAGTTGCTACTGAGCAAGGAACAGCTACTTATCGAACTAAGTTCATTGCCTTAAGGGCAAAGTATAGGGCACGCTTGAGAAACAAACGGCAGACCCATAGTCAAATTCTGTGGGATAAACTCGAGAGGGCCATTTCAGAGGGTGCAATCTTCTGGGCTATTGTCAACAGGGTTTTGGAGGGGTGTCTCCCCGACAGACCCCCCTGTATGGCATGTGCTGCATGGCAGGCACACTTCCAGGGTATTTTCAATAAGTATACAGAGGGGGCTATCCCCCTTAAGGTGTGTGTTCCCTCCTCTGTAAGGTTGGTGGTAACAGAGATAGAGATGGAGGAACTTTTGCATAAGCTTTCCCCAAAAAAAGCAGCAGGGGAGGATGGAATTCCATCTGATTTACTGCATAATTATAGGCAGTGGTGGATCCCAGTGCTAACCCGTTTATTTAATAATATAATTCCTTATAGATACTGTGGCCAAAGTGTTTGCCCGACTTCTTTTGGCTAGACTCGAGCACTGGGTAGAGGAGAATATGCTCCTTGCAGAGAAGCAGGCGGGCTTTAGGGCATCTAGATCAGTTCTGGATCATTGTTTTGTTCTGGACCACATCATCGCCAAATATGTTTCAATGAGGAACGGTAAGATATATGCCCTCTTTGTTGACCTCAAAGCGGCTTTTGACAGTATAGACCGGGCACTTTTGTGGCAGAAACTGGCGGATAAAGGCATAGACGCTCAGCTACTCTACCTGATCCGCCTTCTGTATACTGATACCACACTTAGGGTCCGGGCAAATCAGCGGGGAGATGTCACGGGCCACATAACCGCTACAAATGGCGTTAAGCAGGGGTGCGTGTTAGCCCCCCTGCTTTTCTCCCTATTTATAAATGATATAGTAGATAATATGGCGGGGCAGGAGGGGCACCCCCCAGCCATCAGCGGCCGCCCGGTTCATATTTTACTTTACGCGGATGACATGACCATCCTAACAACATCTGGGGTGGGCATGAGGCGCCAGCTAGCCAAAGTGAAAGAATACTGCGAACATAATCATTTAACCATCAACAGAGAGAAGACCAAGGTCATGGTCTTCTCTAGAAGGCCAAAGGAATATTCCTGGACTATGGAGTCTTATCCCATAGACCAGGTATCTACATATAGGTACTTGAGTATCATGTTTCAGAGCAATGGTAGATGGAAGAGCCATTTGGAAGTAACTAAGACAAGAGGAGCTCAGACAACTGCTGGTTTGCTTAAATTTTGGTGCTCAAAGGGAGTGAGGAAACTGGAACCGCTGATTAAACTCCTGGAGGGGAAGTTGATCCCTTAGATTATATTCGGAGCAGAGATCTGGGGGGTGGCAAGTTGGCTCCCCCTGGAACCCCTCCAAAACAAGATTTTGAGGGTAGGACTTGGAGTACCAAGAGGCACCCCTACAGTCCTGCTGAGAGCAGAGTGCGGTGTAACTCCACTGGGAGATAAGATCAGAATGGCCCATTTGGGTTATTGGCTCAAGGTCTGTGATATGCCAGCTGGCCACCTTCCTAGTCTCTGCTTGAAAGAGCAAGAAAACTGCTTGGTTTCTTACAGATGGCATACTTCCATAGAGCAGAACCTGGCTACTTTAGGTTTTTCGCGACTTAATCTCTTACATACCACCCTAGCCCAGGCCAAAACCCAAATCCGAAATTGGATCAGGGATGTTAACCTTCAATGCGAGAGAGTGAAAATAGGCGAGCAATGTATTGCCCCTTGGTACGTAATGTTAAAGATAGAATGGGGGCGTGAGAAGTACCTGTCTGCTATAAATAACTTTAAAGTCAGAAGGGCCTTGGCCTTAGTCAGGGTAAACATGATGCCAACCTTAGTGAATGAGGGGAGGCTAAAAGGTATACCGGCAGAGCTTAGATTCTGCCACTGCAAAGAATCTAAGAATCAAAGAATCTGTGGCAAAGATTCTTTGCCACAGGCAAAGAAAGGGGATGAACCACATTACCTATTCCATTGCCCCAAGTCCAGTGAAATCCGGGGCAAGTTTTTTGCCCCATGGCTAGAGGGTAGGGAAAAATGGGACCAAAACAGACGCATACTATATATCTTAGCCAACCAAAATATAACAGTAATACGGAGAGCTGCAGTTGGGGTATTCCAATTAGAGATACATAGGAAAAATCAGATGGAATTGCTTGAGTTGTCATGTGGAGTTATGGGTTTCCCATAGCTGAAGTGGAACCCGATGGGACCAGAGAGCCTATTGTAGGATGCTTGTGTGTTGTAAGCGCAATTTCCAAATTGAGGCCACTTTGACCGTGCTTACTGTTAAATGGCTGCCCTTTAGATTTTGGGCCACAAGGGCCAAAAGCAGGGACTAAACGTGCTGTTATACAGCAACTTGAGGCCACTTTGATCCTGCTCATTGTAAATTACTGCCCTCTAGATTTTGCTCGTCAAGTGCTAAAAGCAGGGCCTAAATGTGTTGCTATACATCAAAGGCATGGCATCCATGACTATCCGGATACAACACTGTTAGTACGGGTTAACCTCCCATTTAACTACTAGAATGGGAAAGATACAGAGGTATCAGCTGCATAATGCGGGTATGCTTTAAGGTTACCACCTAATATTTCCCTCTAAATCTAATTATTGTCCTGTTAGGCTTAGTATATTTAACCCTTCTGCCCCAGGTAACAATCCAGTTTGTGGATGTATCTGGACCATTTTGGATTTGACCCAGTCGACTAACTGTATGGCTAGAGAAAGAGGCATAGATGCAATGTGGAATTTATATTTTAATTTAATTATTTATTGTGTTTTTTAGGACTAGCCTAATTGTGTTTGTATAAATGTGTTATATTTACTTTTGTTATGGCCCTCGGTAATCAAATAAAACTATATTAGTATTATAACACAGGGGCCAAGTGTGCCGCCACAAACCCAGAGAAGGGTAAGGCGTCCTGCTGTCTGGTTGTAGGCCTGGTGGTTTTTTTTAGCTTTTTGGGAACAATATTACTAGTGAGTGTATTTGCCCTATGTCTCTACTGATTCAGAATATCTGTATGGTGGAGGTAAAAGGTATTAGATACACAGTGGATATACATATAACTGCTTATTTACTTATTGTGTTTTAAATTTGTTTTATTGCGATGTATTGACATGTTTTATTTATTTCTCTGTTATGGTCTAAGGCTAAACAAATAAACGTTTATATATATATATATATATAGATAGATAGATAGATAGATAGATAGATAGATAAACCCTGTCTTGGGGGTGGGGGGATAATGGGGACAGAGGTCATTAAAGAAGAGTCTAACTTCCCAAAGAGAATGTAATTTTCACATCTCTGATCTTGTCTCTGCTGTGATGAGTTTCTCTGTCACAATTGCATAATACGGTAATTTAGGTTGTTTAGAGTATCTCTGATACACATTACAGAATTATATTATTTTACTACAAATTAAACAATGGAAACTATAATGAATAGAGCTGATTTAAATTTAATCTTAGTTACAGAGGACTATTTACCAAGATTCTGACATGTTTCAATCTCATTCACATGGGCCATTGGATTGCCCATGTGAATATCCTTTATGGATCCAGGATATTTTACTAACATACAATAAAGTGCCTGCAAATTTACACTCTAAAATGCTTCCTTTTTGGATGCTTTTTAATTTGTGCTGTTACCACAACAAGGGCTTGAGTCTAGTCTGTCAGTCTCAGGGCATTATGAAAAACAGCAATAACAATCCTTTCTGGAATTTCTGTTGATGAATTAGGCGGCTTCGCAATTGATGAATAGCTTGATGTGTTCCAGGGTTAAGTTCAGGAATTGATTAAGACAACTGGACACAGAAAGCTGACTCATCTACGTGACATCCTCTGCTAACCTCTGCTATGACTCGGGGACAAATCCTCAGCTGGTACACATTTATGTAGCTTCACTGAAGTCAGTGTTGCTATGATAATTTAACCAGAAAATTATTTCCTCCTCTGCCTGATACTAAAAATTAGAAGGAAAAAAAAGTACTTTGAATAGGAGCAAGAGCAAATGACATTGACATTCTCTTGTTCTTCATTCCAGCAGCAAGAAAGTAGGTCACATTGGTCTAAAACAACTTTTCTTTGTGAAAGTAAGCGCTGGATGCAACGCCCATCTGTCTTTCCTGGTTTACACATTAATAGTCTGAAGATCTCTTCCTTGAATTTCTTCTTTTATTCTTCAAACTTCAGAAAGAAAACCTGAGACAACTCTGT
This sequence comes from Sphenodon punctatus, assembly GCA_003113815.1. Taxonomy (NCBI): domain Eukaryota; kingdom Metazoa; phylum Chordata; class Lepidosauria; order Sphenodontia; family Sphenodontidae; genus Sphenodon; species Sphenodon punctatus. The sequence continues at coordinate 5,082,104 of QEPC01006430.1, read as the reverse complement.
CTTGTAACCTTGTTGCACATGCTGTAGCTGTCAATGTCAATCTATGTTTATGTTAGAGGTCTATCGTTCTGAAATTGTATAATGACTCAGGTAGCATGATGGAAACAGAAAAAAATATGTTGTGATATAGGTTCTGTTAATGTGTTTGTAGCAGTGTGCACATTTTGGTAAATATATACATTTATACCAGTAGATTAAAATTATACATATGTACACTTGTCAATTTTTATATTGATAGGTATGTAAGGAAAATACAAAACTCTACACACACACACACACACACACACACTAGATCCTAGGGAAAGGAATCTAGAAACCTAGGGAAAGAAATTCCTTGTAAATATATATCTCATCATGCTGAATGCAGAAGAAAATTTATTTATTTATTAAATTTATATGCTACCCTTTTCATAAAGGATCAGTTTGACTTAAGATCAACAAAAACATCTAAAAAATCCCCTTACCCCTCCAACTCCTGCTGAATCCCACCCAAATCTATCCCTGCCGGCCAAATGCCTGGCCAAATAGAAAGTTCTTACATCATTTTCAGAAGATGAACAGGCTCAGTCTTAGATGAACCTTCAAGGGGAGGGAGTTTCATAATTGTGGGGCAGCCATCAAGAACGCCTCTCTGCGTGCCCTAGCTGTAAAAACTTCATTGGCAGATGTTACTTGCAAGAGGGCACTCTGGCTGACCTCAGAGACTGCAATGAGACATGAGGGAGGTCGTGCTCTTTCAGATACCTGTGCCCTAAGCTCTTAAGGGCTTTATAGGTCAAAATCAGCACTTGCATTGTGCCTGGAAAACTACTGGAAGCCAGTGCAGCCTCTGGAGCACTGGTGTAATGTAGGAATGGAATTGTCCATACAGGGTGTCACATGTCAAGGGGTGTGTGGGAGGTCTAGCCAAGTTGTGACTATTTGTGATATGCACGTGTCGTATGTGACATTGCATTCATGCAAAAATTATTCTGCAGCAGAATCATATGGTCAGAAACTGCCTTCGACACATTCCTTTGCTCTTCCTTGCTTCCACTCTCTCCATCTTGTCCATATCACCCAGGGGTGGAGCTATATTAGGAGGCAATGCAGTTGCACTAGCACCCAAGAGCATGGGAGCACATATACATGGCATGGTGCGATTGGCTCACGGAGAAAACTGCAGTGGACAAGGACCAGGCTGCCAAACCAATGTGTCAACAGCTGGAGCAACTGGGAGAACCAGGAACGTGCAATCGGCCAACCCTGCCCTCATGCTGTTCCCAGCATCCTGCCTCTGACCATGACTGGCAGCCGTGGTGGCCAATGACAACCATGGCGGCCCTGGGTCAGTTTGGTGGCCCAGCAACACTGCAGACATGATAGTCAATGTGGCCTGGGCAGGCAGGCCTTAGCCCAGGCTGTGACCTTGGATGCTTTCCAAAGTCAGAGTCCAGGCTAGCTGCTGACACAGCTGAGGGCAATTCCAGGCCAACATTTTGCGGTTCCTGCACACATTTGGAGGTGAGGTCTGGGTCCAAAGCAGGCCTCTATCATATCTGTTTTTAAAAAATATTTATTTATTTCATGGTTTTTATGCTGCCCCCTCCTGCACTATAACAAAGAATAACAGCTCCAACCAAGGTAAGGGGAGATAACAGCTGAAATTTATAACATCAGGTAAAACTTATACAGAAGACCTAATGCCAATACTCAGGGAACACATACAAAAAGACCTTATGCCAATAATCAAGGCACAGCCCAGTAACAAAAGTCTCTACATTACAATGTAAAAAAGTCCAATCTAGCGAGTCAAAGTCCAAAGAAGGAGCAAGCCACAATCAAAATAAACAGAAAATATGTATATAGAGAAAGTCCAACGTTTTGCTGCCAAAAAGGCAGCTTCTTCAAAGGTTCTCCAATGAATCTTATAATGATGCTTCTATTTCTGTTGTCTTGATCAGCTGTTGTCTTGATCAGCTGTCCTCAGGTACAAGCTGGATGCTGTAACCTGATTCTCAGAGCAGCGGGGGTATATCCTCCCTGCTCCAGTCTTTAAGAATCAATTAAAGCTGTAACCCTATCCTTAAGGTGGCGGGAGCGTTTTCTCCCTGCTCTGAAAGGCTTTCGATGTTTGATAAAGGATCAGCATGATTTCCTTATGAGGTCAATGTTCTTGCTCACTGCTGTGCTCCTTCTTTGGACTTGGCTTGGTCCTTCTTTGGACTTTGACTTGCTAGATTGGACTTTTTTACATTGTAATGTAGAGACTTTTGTTACTGGGCTGTGCCTTGATTATTGGCATAAGGTCTTTTTGTATGTTTCCCCCTGATTATTGGCATTAGATCTTTCTGTATAAGTTTTACCTGATGTTATAAATTTCAGCTGTTATCTCCCCTTACCTCTGTTGGAACTGTTATTCTTTGTTATAGTGCTAGTATTTCTGCTCTTTAATACCTTTTTTTGTATGCCTCCTCCTGCACAGCATCTTGGGGTGACTAGCAACATTTTAAAACAAATAATATCATAAAAACTCAACGTTTAAAATAACCCAACGGTAAAACCAATAAAAACCCACCCTAACCCAACCCACCCATTCCGTCTCCCTCACCAAAGGCCAGTCAGAACAGCCAGGTCTTACACTGTCTATGAAAAGAGGGGAGATCTACGGTCAGGTGGACCTCCAATGGGAGGGAGTTCCACTGCTGCAGAACGGCCACCGAGAACGCCCTCCTCATGGTCAACACCCAGGAAACCCAGGGAACCTCAAGGAGGGCACCCCCGGCTGACCGCAGAAGCCGATCCAGAATCCAGAGGGTGAGGTGGTTCTGCAGATAAGTGGGGCCCAGACCATTTAGGGCTTTAAAGGTCAAAACCAACACCTTGAATTGGGTCCGGAAGACTATCGGCAGCCAGTACAGAGAACGGAGTACCGGAGTAAAATGTTTGTGACGACTCGTCCCCCCAAGGAGATCCTTATTCTCCTGCAGACAGCAAATGGTGAGCTATCTCTGGAAAGCTGCATACAAGGTATACGTTTGTGACAATGATGTTTTGTTGGATTTTGGCTACAAGAGTAAAAGTTATACGTGATATTGCAACTCAGATGCTGGACTGTAATGTTAGGTAGGGACCCATTCCATCTTCTGCAGCAGGACACATTCTAACCTAGCAGCACCTCTGATTTGCCTTCCAGTTTGCCTCTTTTCTCTTCTCATTCTACTTCCTCATCTTCCCTCTTTGCTGCCTTCTTGTACTGGCTATTTCCTTGTCTCTCCCTGTTTTGGCTCCCAAGTGCACACGCATGCCCCTCCACCCACCACCGTATTTACACAGGTGGCACACATGCATGCACAAGCAGCGTACCTGCATGTGCAGGACCATCTCGGGAGAAAGAAAGAAAGAAAGAAAGAAAGAAAGAAAGAACATTCCTCACACAATATGGTGATATAGTACAGGTATTAAAAATGTGTGTTCGGGTGGTAAATTATTCATTTTACTTTTTGGGGAGTGGGAAGATCTGTACTAGTGTGATGAACTGACAAAGTAGGCAAGAACCCAAAATGGACCCAAAAAAGCATGGCACGTTTAAATTAATGTGAGACATCATTAACCTAGCACCACGTTGTAAGGATTTCTCCTTATTATGGACCAATTTCTCTTATGTTGAGTTCTGGAGCTCTATATTTCACGTCACAGTCTCAACAATACTGACCAATGAACCTTGGAAATCAAATCAACAATGTAATAAAAAAATAAAGACATGAACAGAAGTGAACAAAGATAAATAGAGGAAAGGTACAAATGCTTTTTCTACAAACAGAAGAAAGCTGAGGTATATTTACTAGAAATTCTCAAATATTTAAAATTGTTCTATTCAATATTAGATGATAATTATATGGTGGGATTAGATGCTGCTATGGTTTCCCTAGTCACAGATCAAAGTGAGTCTTCTACCCCTTATATTTATTTTATTTAATTAATTAAGTAATTGTATTTCTATGCCGCCCTCTCCTGCTCACACATATTATAACATTATAACATATAACACAGCTTATAACATCATAAAAACAATCCAGTACAATAAAAAAGTTAAATCCATAAAACATTAAAACCCTGGCAGAGCAGACAAAAATATCCCACCCCTCACCCGACCATTATCCATCTCCCTCACCAAACAGCCAGGTCTTACACTGTCTACGGAAAGAGGGGAGGTCTGACAGGCAGACCTCCAGTGGGAGGGAGTTCCACAGCCGTGGTGCAGCCACCAAGAACGCCCTCCTCATAGTTGACACCCAGGAAACCCGCAGAGACCGATCCAGGACCCGGAGGGTAAGATGGTCCTGCAGATAAGTGGGGCCGAGGTCGTTTAGGGCTCTAAAGGTCAAAACCAACACCATTTATATGGCCTTTGACCAAATACTATGGCCTGTTGAATGGGCAGGATACTACCAGCAACATTTATTTACAGTGAGTTGGAGTGGTGTGAGGAGCGTGTGTTAGGAGTGGGCTCTTATTCTGAAATACAAAGTTGCTCCCCCTGCTGATGCAAGAGATCCATGTCCACATTACTGTATATTACAGATTTTTACATGCTTCTTGCTATTTTGGGACCTGCATATTCTCCAGTTTGTAGCATCCAAACATGTCACCAGAGGAGGATCTTTCCAATGAACTCCAACTTTGAAAAGCTGGATCATAAACATCTCAATGCTAAATGAAAGAGCTACATTATGCCATGTTTTCCTGCAGACTAGGTAGCTATTTGTTTTAAGGGCTGAGTGTAACAGAACATGCTCTTAAGATTGTGAGCTACATTTTATCACTCTGGGTGTTTTCAGATGGATGGAGAGGCTGCCAGCGTTACACCTCATCTCTCCCTCCTCCCCCCCACCCCCGCACCATAGTGTGGGCATTCACCCGACGCACTAGGCTGGTGCCCACGACTCCATCATACTGAACACGGCAACAGACAGACGGGCACAGAGGAGCACTGTGGGTCGCCCCAACAGACGGGAAAGAACACCACATTTAGCCTCTGCCTCGGGCTTGTCCAGCATGTTCTGGGATCTTGTGGAGCACGCCGTTCTGGGTTGCTCCATAGCTGTCCCAGCCCGCTTCAGGTTGTACATCTGGTGAGCACCCTTCAAACGGACCAGTAAACCCTGGGGGGTTCCTTGGGTACCCCCAGGACTGCTTTCCATTTATGTTTACACCCATTTTGGCAGCTGAATATATAGAAAATAGCAGGTTAAATGTTCAAAGCAGCATGTCAAGATTTCCCCACGTGGCACATACGGATTTCCATGGAAGCTGAGCTGCTAATTCACTGCAAACCACTTCAGAAGTTTACCGCACTGAGTCCACATGAGGATAAAGAAAATTAATTGATCTGAACAAGAGAGCAACTACTTAGCCTTAGAAGTACAGAATGGAAACCATGCCCTGTTGTACCAAGCCCTTCTGAAAGGACCATGAAATATAGAGGTTTATCCAGCATCTCTCATGTCAGAAAGGCTCCCAGTAAAGTAAATGGAATTTGTTGTGCGCACTGAGAGAAATTTCTTATGCCAGAAAAGCTCCCAGTGAAGTAAATGGAATTTGTTGTGTGGACTGTCCCCCATCTACTGTTCTGACATGGACAAAAGGGTCTGAAATGTAGAAAAAGTGGTGCCAGAATGGTTTATTGAGGAATGAATTTATTTATTTATTTAATGCATTTATGAGTCACCCCATATGCCTATGGCATCCCGGGGCGACGTACAACTAAAAACATTCATAAAACCATTTTTAAAAACATCAACAATTTAACAACATCACAGGGATAGGAGAATAAATAATAATAAAATAAAAATAAGGGCAGGGAAGAGCTAAAAAAAACACTATCCCACCTCCCAAAGGCCTGGGCGAACAGCCAGGTTTTACAAGCCCGCCGGAATGTCAAAAGGCTTGGGGCTAGGCGAGCTTCCTCCGGGAGGGAATTCCAAAGACGCGGCCCAGAAACCGAGACTTCCCTCTCCATTGTGGCCCCCCGCTTAACATGGGGGACCTCCAGGAAGGCACCCCCGGCAGACCGAAGGAGCCGCTCTGGGGCAGGGAAGGCGAGGCAGTCCCTGAGGTACGAGGGGCCAAGACCATGAAGGGCCTTATAGATCATTACCAATACCTTGAACCTGGCACGGCACACTATTGGCAACCAGTGCAGAGTCCGGAGCACCGATGTTATATGCTCCCGACGACCCATCCCCATCAGGAGACGGGCCGCTGCATTCTGCACTAGCTGCAGCCTCCAAACCAGGAACAAGGGCAGCCCCAGCTAGAGCGCGTTGAAGTAGTCCAGCCTCAAGGAGACAAAGGCATGGATGAGGGAGGCCAGGTCTGGCCTGGAGATGTATGGACGCAGCCTCCGCACCAGATACAACTGGCAAAAAGTGGCCTTCACCACCCCCTCCACCTGTCGATCCAGGCAGAGTTCCGAGTCCAACACCACTCCCCGACTCCGAACCTGCTGAGCTATAGGAGGGCGAACCCCCCCAATCAGGGGGGTCGACACCTCCCTTGCCCTCCCCACCATCATCACCTCCGTCTTATCGGGGTTGAGCTTCAGTCTGCTCTGCCACATCCACTCCACCACGGCCTCCAAACACTGGGATAGCAACGAGACAGCAGGGTCTGGGTCAGCTGAAAAAGAGAGGTACAGCTGAGTATCATCAGCATATTGGTGACATCGCACCCCGAACCCTCTCACGACCTCCCCCAAGGGCTGCACATACACATTAAATAATAGTGGAGACAGAATGGAACCCTGTGGAATGCCGCAGGACAAGGCGCGGGGACAAGATATTTCAGCTCCCAACACCACCCGCTGACTTCTCCCTTAGAGGAATGAGCGGAACCATTCAAGAACAGTCCCGTCCAGACCCCCCAGGTCACGCAGCCATCTCAAGAGCAGCCCATGGTCCACGGTGTCAAAAGCGTCCGAGAGATCTAGCAGGATAAGAAATGTAGAATATCCTGCATCCATCTCCCGGCGGAGATCGTAGACCAAGGCCACCAACACTGTCTCAGTGCCATAGCCGGAATGGAACCCAGATTGAAAAGGGTCTAGGAAACCGATGCTGTCCAGATGCGCCTGGAGCTGGATCGCCACCGCCCGCTCAATAACCTTCCCTAAAAAGGGAAGGTTAGAGACAGGTTGGTAACTGGCGAGTGCGTCCACATCCAATGATGGTTTCTTCAGCAGGGGGCGCACCACAGCCTCCTTGAGGCTGGGCGACAGCCTCCCCTGCCGCAGGGACACGTTGACCACTCTTGCCAGCACCGTCCCCAATGCCTCCCTGGAGGCTTTCTCCAACCAGGACGGGCAAGGATCAAGTTCACAACTGGTGGCTCTCACAGACCCCAGGACATCCACCGCATCGGCTGGTGTCACTTCCAGGAAGGGGCAGGATATATGAAGATGGGGAGCTCACTACAAATCATGGCTCTGCAGGGGCTTCTGCTATGCATACGGAATGGACTTGTTGTCCTAGGATAGACTGGGCTAAAAGTAAGATAGTCTAATCAACCTGCCATTATACTAATTGTATACATCATATAGACTCCCCCGAAGGAAGTGGTGTAGCAACCATAGCTTTTTCAGTAAAGGGCATGTTGGCTTTAGAGCAAACCACTCAGTGTCTTTAGGGAGGAAGAATTCTAGACACTGAAGCTTAGCATCTTTTAATGCTCTTTGACAGCTCAAGGATTTAGCCCTGCGTTTAGGACAAGGATCTTAAAAGCCTTACCCTTATGACTAAGCTTAGAAATCATGTACCTTAGTTCTTTTGGTCTGTTTCTTCACAAAAAGTAAAGCAGCCTTTAATGTTTTCTGCACTCATACTGGAATAAGTATATTGTAGCATAAAAGCTTAGTTCCACATTAGCGTCAGCCATGCATGACTATTCACTAGTTGGTAGCATATGTGCTGATAAGTGGGATCTATTCACTGGATATTAACTCCCAGGAGATTTCTCCTTTAAAAAAGAGCCAGCTAACTGAATCAGTGCAATTAATCAGGTATTTTAATACTGAAATCTTTCCTCTGTACTAAAGTGGTGCTGTGTTACACTGTTAAAAACGACATGCTTTCCAGAAACCGATTAACATCACATCACAGACAAAAAGGCATTAATCTAAAAATGGTTTTAGAAATGGGTAGGACTATAGTATCAGAACTAATGATTCATAAAATCATTTGCAGCTATTAGTCTATAAGGATAAGTGCTGTTAGCACTTTTATTTCAGTACGTGGTGTGGTACCATCAATTTAAAATCTATTTAGTACAGTGTGATGGATTTATGTATACCATGGAATTCATAGAGGTCTTGTCAGGATTTTCAAACTTAGATTGTTATATACAATTACAAGTGTCACAATATGAAATAACAACTGAAGTCACTTAGAGAAAAAAGTCTCCTGAAAAACCTTTTGCATGCCAACTATGAAAGGCATGTTTTATATTTTTCTACTATACTCTGATTACTTCACTTGATAAAGTGATATATTTTTACATAACTTGATCTAAGGTTGCATCTCTTGTGAAAGGGGTGTGCAGCCTTGAAAACTCTGAGGAGGAGAAGAGGTGTGAGGAATATTTTAATAGGCAGATGTCACCCCTGTTAACATCTCACCAGCTGTCAGTGCAAGATCTTTTTGGTTGGACTCTGTTTTAAAAACTTCACTTTAAAAGACCTTAATCAGCAGTTATTTTTTATTTTAACCTTCTGTTTGACAAGCATAAAGGTAGAAATATGCAGTGTCAGGAATATCCTTGGTAGGAAAGTGAATACAACTGTGGAGCCTTAGAATTTCAGGTAATAGAATGACTCCATTGACAGAAATTCCTGATTTACATTGGTGTAACTAACAGCAAAACCTGGCCTGCTTGGTGGAATGGATAGGGGACCAGAAAACATTATACGATGCAGGCCTTTACACGTATAGATCACACTCTTAAATCCAGCCATGGAAACAGTGGCGGGGGGGAGAGGGGGGGGGAATAAAAAAAAGCATTACCTGTGTGTGATAGATGGGTGCACTTATTTTATTTGCTTGGTGAGAGCCTTCCAAAACTTGCAACACAGATGCAGCTTTCCTAGTATTCTCAGCAGAGAGGAACTAGTGATGATTAAGCTACCCTCACACCTTTTCAGAATGTGATTCATATCAACAAACCAATGCACTGATGTTGCACATGCTGTAATTTTTCAGTCTTCAGGGCTGTATGGCCTGACACCTGCTTTCACCAGCAGTGAATTCACTCAAAAAAGAAAAACTAGTAAGGAGAAAAATAAATAGAATACGTTCCCAACATAATGAACCTTTTCTTCTATTGTCTTCCCTCTCTGGGTAAGGAATATGGGAAACACTGTCAGTAGCATAGCAAGGTGGGCCCGGTCTCATATCCCACTTATGGGGGGCCCTATGGGCAAGGCAGTAGGGTCTCCAGAGTGCAGCAGAAGGCAGGGTCTCCAGGATTGAGACAGGGCTTATCTTGGTGGGTTGAGAGTCCCCAGTTCAAGCTGCCAACACTCTAGTGGAGCCTCACCCGAGAGCCTCGCTATGTAACAAACTGTTGACACAAACAAACAGCAAGCACCACTGGGAAATTTCTAGAGTGCATAAAGTATCGCTCTGCCTCTACTCCCTTCCCCATCCACTTTGAAGTTTTCTCTTGGCTTAAAGGCTCCTTGCAAAGAGTCACCCAGAGTCCAGGGGTCAGACACAACCAATCCTGCTCACTCCATGGTAGCTATGCCCCTGAATTCTGTGTTACCCCAGGATAACTGTACAACCACATGATGAAAGAGTAGTGTAATTTCATACTACCCAGGTTTGATTTGTGAGCTGCTTCTTATTTGCATCCTGAGGACTGTTGAGTTTTGTGGATTTAAATCTCACCTGCCTTTTGTGAAAGAGGGGGGTTTGACTTCATTGCATTCTGCCATTTTAAATGTTAAATGCCTGGCCATATTTAGAAGATTTGTCCTTTTGTGAGAGAGGTTGAGTAACATTTTGGCTAATATGACATAATGGTATTCAGGTAGTAAAGGTATGATAATACTGGAAGGGTGCAGCCACAAAAGCTGGGGTGGTCCAATCCCCTGCATTGCCCATGGCAGACATGCGCAGCCGCCAAACTGTGGGGCAAACTGCAGAGAGCAAGGCAGATGGTCCACCCACACCTGCAGGGAAGCCAAGCAGGTAGGCCACTGTTGGACTCCAACCATGCCCCAGGGCGGGTCAACATGCTGGCCACACGGGCAGCTGCCAGCCCCAGCACACACATCCTTCACAGCGTGCCCACTGTTCCATCCCAGCTGTGATGTAGCCACCTGGGAATGGAGGCCACGTCTGCAGCTCACAGGCAGACGAGGACTGGTCCCATGAGTAGCAGTGTGCTACCCTGTGCTGGTCAGTCTTACTCCTCTTTGGGTAAGGCTGATACGTGCTGTCTCCATGTCCTTTTTCCGAGGCTCCAAGGCGTAGCCTCCAGCTGCTTTCTCCACCACACTCGAATACACATCTCGCGGGCACACGATGCACAGCATCGTGTGGCAATGGTGACCAATGTGGGGTAAGGCTGCCCAAACCATGGTAGGCGTCTTGTGTGGCTATACCCAGAGTCACAACAGGATAATTTCTTAGAGGCAAAAAAGATCCCTTTCACTTCTTGTATAGAAGTTATAAATGTGGCATTTGTTCTGTGCTGTGGAAAGAGAGTGCCATTTCATAACATAAGGACATTTCCCCATTTGAATGAAAACTAAGCAATTTATTGTACCTCTCATTTTATATAAAAGGGTCAGTGTTTACTTTGCAGCACATAACAAAATCAGGATGATTCATCTTACAATGAGTGTGAGGGGATGAGTCATTATGGTGCAAGTCAATAACACGTTTAAAATTAGCAGGTGCCTACATGAGGATATGACCTTCATAAGAGAAGCTGCTATTATATATTCTTATGGTATAAATATAATGCCATGACTTGTTAATTCATTGTATTTAATCATAATGTACATACATATCATAACTCTAACTAATTCTAATAAATCTCTGACCTCAACATTCTAGATATGGTAACTGATTTTCACAATGCATGAAGTCTAGCTAAGATGAACTATACAAGACACTCTTATACAAGCTACTCTTCATACTTTCATTTACATTCAGCATTTCACTTACAGTACAATTATTTTAAAGAATATGCAGTACAATTACTATAAAGTGAGAACATATAAAAAGCATGTCAGAGTGGGTGCAGCTGGGACAAGAAGGGAGAGTTGCCCTTGTCTACTGAAGAGCTCATTGGCTCTCCTTCTCCCCCTCAGCTATTTACATCAGGGCTGGAGCCCTTTGGGGGTTGAGTGAGTGCAGCTGGGATAAGAAGGGAAAGCTGCCCTTGTCTACTGAAGAGCTCATTGGCTCGCCTTCTCCCCCTCAGCTGGGAGGAAAGTTGGTGTCGGAGATGGGGAGTGCTCGGAAGATCTGTTGTGGGCACCGGGGTGTCCGCGGATGCCACAACCTGAAACTACGAACAGCGGGACTGCGCAGCAAGGAGAACCTGATGGCAGCAGCGGCGAGAGTGGCAGGGGCAGGCCGGGCCCCACCAGGACTGTGTGAGAGTAAAAGAAATTTGCATTCCACCTGCAGCCCCCGCACCCACCGACAGACTTGACAGTGGCAGCAGCAGTGGAGAGAGAGTGGCAGGGCCGAGCCCCCACCCCCCTGGACTGGACTGGAGCAGCATGGCCGTGAGTAGCCGGTCCCTGTTTCCAGCACCCCCTCCCCCAGTTGGAGGAGGGGGCGGGGGCGGCGCTCAGGAGTGGACTTCCAGCCCGGCAGGGCCATAAGTGGCCAAGCGCAGCAAGCAGCGCACCCAGGGGCCGCACCCAAGGGCCCATGGGCATGGTCCTTGGTGGGGTCAGGGGGGTGGGGCGGGTAATGCTGGTGGGGATGTATAATGAAGATACGGAGGGTGGGAATGTGTTTTGTAGACAGGGAAGGAGGGGGAGTGGGGAGGGGTGGGAGGAACTGTTATGGTTGGGGAGGGTACAGGGGTTGGGTGTTGGGATACCCCTTGGTGGCAGAGAGGGATTGAGGATGTGTGGGTGGGGGATGGG
>QEPC01006430.1:5052902-5068524 GCA_003113815.1 Sphenodon punctatus | reverse complement strand
GGGAGGGGGAGGGAATTAATTTATTTCATTGATTTCAATGGGGACACAGCGCCCCATTGAAATCAATGAAATAAATCCGGTACCGGTATACCGGATTTAATCCAGGAATCCGGTTTTCAGAGAACCGGGAACCGGTAAATCCGGTAGCCGGTAATGGGCCCGGGGTCCCACCTCTAGTCGGAGGTGGTGCTGCGGTTCTCCAGGATGATAGTCTTGGGGGACCTCAACATTCACGCCGACGCAGTGCTCGTGGGAGCCGAGCATGAGTTCCTGGCCACCATGGCAACCATGGGCCTGTCCCAGAGCATCAATGGCCCGACACATCTTGGAGGACATATCTTGGACCCCATGTTTTGAACTGGCCTTGAGGAGGGTGCTCCATTAATGGGGAAGATATCAACTGTGCCCTTGTCATGGACGTATCATTACCTCCTGCAGACTTCCTTTCTAGGATATGTCTGCCCCCGGCAGGGTGCGGAACCTATTAGGATGGTCCGCCCCCTGGAAGCTGATGGACCCGGTATGGTTTCTAGGTGCTCTGGGGGAGTTACCCTCTGACCTCGATGACCATCTCATCGATGACCTCGTCAAGCTATGGAATATCTTGCTGACGGAGGCCATCGATCAAATGGCTCCCAGGTGTCCATTGCCCAGGTGGTGGTCCTGCAGGCCCCCTTGGTTCTCTGAGGAACTGCGGGCCCTGAAGTAAGAAGGGTGACCGTTGGAGCGACGCTGGTGTTGATCTCGAGCTGAAGCCAACAGATTGCGACATAGAGCTAGTTTACAAGCCTATGCTATGGCTATGTGGAAAGCAAAGAGCGAGTTCTTTGCTGCCCTCATAGCATCCGTGAAATCCCATCCAGCGGAGCTGTTCCGGGCTGTACGGGGACTTGTCAGTCCAGTCTCCCTCAGTCTGGGGGTTGAGTCATCTTCCACCTGCTGTGACCTTTTTGCGGATTATTTTGCAGAGAAAATCGCTCATATTCACCAAGACCTCAATGTTGCACTTAATGCAGTGGAGGAGGTAGGGGTTGTAGAAGCCCCAGCTTGTCCAATTTTGTGGGATCATTTTCAGTCGGTGACACCTGCTGATGTGGTGGGGGTGCAGGGGGCTGTTCGAGCCACCTCTTGTGAATTAGATCCGTGCCCATCCTGGCTGGTTAAGAGCTGCCGGGAGACAATAGGGCCGTTGCTGGCTGGGGTGGTCACTCTGCCCTGCAGGAGGGCAGCATGCTGGGCTGTCTCAAGGAGGCACTGGTGCGGCCTCTGCTCAAGAAGCCATCGCTTGACGCTGATTCCGATGGCAGCTATCGGTCGGTTATTGAATTATTATTATTATTATTAACAAACATTTATATAGCGCCAGCAGTGTACCTGGCACTTTACAAAGTAATAAAATAGACACGGTCCCTGCCCCTAGGGTAGTGGCTCAGCAGCTCCAGAAGCATCTTGACCACATCAGTTATCTTGATCCTTCACAGTCTGGCTTCTGTCCGGGTCATGGCACTGAGACTGCACTTGTGGTCTTGGTGGATGATCTCCGCCGTAAAAAGGATCGGGGTCGATCAACCCTATTGATCCTATTAGATCTGTCAGCAGCATTTGATACCGTTGACCACAAGATGTTGGTGACGTGCCTGTGGGACAGTGCAGGGTTGGGCGGGATTGTTCTTGAATGGTTCCGCTTATTCCTGACCGGAAGAACTCAGTGGGTGGTAGTGGTGGGACCCCGGGCCCATTACCGGCTACCGGATTTACCGGTTACCAGTTCTAAGAAAACCGGATTCCCGGATTAAATCCGGTATGCCGGTACCGGATTTATTTCATTGGTTTCAATGGGGCGCTGTGTCCCCATTGAAACCAATGAAATAACCCTCCCCCTCCCCCTCCCAGGCTGCGCGGGTGGAAGGGGGGACACCCCCCACCCACCCTGCCCAGCCTGGCTTTTTGTTTAAAAAAAGAGTCAGAAAGACCCAGAGGCGAGGCGAGGCGAGCCCACCCCCCAGCACCAGCGGCCGCGGCGTCCCCGCAGCCGCCGGTAAGTATGACCCGATCCCTGGGGGGGGGGGGGGTGTTTAACACCCCCCCCCCCCCAGGGATCACCCCTACAGTGCGCTTGCCGCTTACCTTTGGGAGCTCCGGCGGCGGCGGGCGGTCCGGCGGCCTCAGCGCCGGCTGTGGCTGCCGGCGTCAGGACGCTCTAGGCCTTCCGGTGAAACCCGGAAGTTCCCCGGAAGGCCTAGAGCGTCCTGACGCCGGCAGCCACAGCCGGCGCTGAGGCCGCCGGACCGCCCGCCGCCGCCGGAGCTCCCAAAGGTAAGCGGCAAGCGCACTGTAGGGGTGATCCCTGGGGGGGGTGGGGGTGTTAAACACCACAACCCCCCCAGGGATCGAGTCATACTTACCGGCGGCTGCGGGGACGCCGCGGCCGCTGGTGCTGGGGAGTGGGCTCGCCTCGCCTCGCCTCTGCTGGGTCTTACTCTGTTCTTTTTGAAAACAAAAAGCCAGGCTGGGCAGGGTGGGTGGGGGGTGTCCCCCATTCCACCCGTGCAGCAGGTAAGATACAGTTGGGTGTCATCTGCATACTGATGACACCTCACTCTGAACTCTCTGATCACCTCACCGAGCGGCTGCATATACATGTTGAGCAGGATAGGGGACAAAACTGAACCCTGCGGGACCCCACACGATCTTGGTAAGATGAAAAACAATCACCGAGTACCACCCACTAGGGGTGGGAAACCGGTAGAATCCGGTATCCGATAATGCCGGTAACGGGCGTACCGGCATTATCGGATTCGACCCGGTAATCCGGACCCGGTACCGGATTCTGGGGTACTGGATTTTTTTACATTGCAGCCATTTAAAAATGGCTGCAATGTAAAAAAACTTAAAGCCCCAGCCAAAAAGTTTTTTTTAAAAAACCCCTCCCCGAGTCCCTGTTTTAGGATCATTATGTTTTAAAGTGTTTTAAATTGTTTTATATTCTATTTATATTTTTACTGTTGTTTGCTGCTCTGGGCTGCCTGTGGCAGGAAGAGCGGGTTATAAATTCTGTTAAATAAATAAATAAATAAATAAAAATCAGCCTTCTTCTCTCCATAGTTTTAAATGCTCTTTGTACACTTTTAAACTTGTTTTCTAAACCCTAATTTTTCTAAATTATAGAAAGTGTCATACAATTACTTACTTGTACATTGATATACTGGAAAACCAATACAATTAAAAAAAAAAAACCTAGTTTTTGATTGCAACAATAAGATTTGTCTAAAAAGTGGATACTTTTCCTTACACAAACTAGAGCATGGCAACTGGTGATGATTCAGCACTTGTGTAAAACAATTGGACAGATTTCTTACATCTCATTCAAATGACAGTTCCTTTGGGCATGATATTGTTCCTTCTGCTACTATGAACCATTGTTTTCAAATACTGTAACATCTGTGCTATATGGCCATCAGTTTTGGGGCCAAATCTGTCCCCTGTGCAACCTTACTGAAGCTAAAACCTACACCAGGGGATTAATTTGAGGTCTTTACTGACAATCTTACATTTCTACATCTTTGCCTTCAAAGCAACTGCAAGGAGGCGTAAGCACTGTGCTTGATGTTAAGTAAATAAGCTGACTCAGTATCATGTATTCATGAACTTCAGGCTTTTTTGAATAGTTTCCAAATACTCAGATGGGAGCAGCCATCCATGAACTCCCCTCCTTTAATCCACCAGAGCAGGCGAATCCGGCAAGGTGGAGGCACCTGGCAGCTGTTACATCTTTGGCCTTCCACAGAATGGTAGTCTCAAGGTTGGGACTATATTTCCAAAAGTCCCATAGGGCATGGCCAGGAGCAAGGGTGAGGGTAAAAACTAAGAAAAACCTTTGCGGGTTGAGCTTCAACTTTTTAAGGACTCAGTACAAAGCCATTGTATGCCATTATGCTCACCCCTCTGTTATAGTTAGCACTATACAGGGCTGGACTTTAGCACCCCTAGGCAGCTCAGGCTGCTGCTTCCCTCCCCGACCCCCCTCGAGCTTACATGTGGGGACTGCCATTTGAAGCAATGTCCAACACAGAGGCAGAGTCTCTTCCTCTACGATCGGCACCACTACAGAGCGTGTTTGTGGGCCGCTCAGGGGTGGAATGGGGCTTCTCCAGGTGGGGATTGATGGCAGGATCTCCCTTTCTAGACTGTGAGTGGTGTGGCTGAAGCACTGCGGTTGTGGTGGGAGGGGGCATTGTGACTGGGTGGGTGCGAGTTGAGAAAAGAAGCCTCCAAACCCTCCCAAAATCTGCTGCCTTCCCCAAGAAATCTGCCATCCTAGGCAGGTGCCTGCTCCTAAGTCTGAACCTAGCACTAGATACTTTTCCTTTTTCACAGAGCTAGTTTTTGTGATGATTCTTACAGAACTAGCTGTTGCTAAGAACAGCTCTTCATAAGACTGACAGGAAAGCAGGATCATGTCAAAAGATCATGTAAGACTAAGGAAGCGCAGTCCCACTACAACAGCAGCAGAGTGGGAAGAGACTGGAGTAGGATTGGGTAAAAGAGATGGAGGGCTTGAGAAAGAAAGGCAAAATGAAGGAAGAGTTGGAAGGTTGCAAGGAAGACTTGAGAACTAGTTAGGATATAAGGAGCTGCCTAACTGAGGCTGTTTTCACACAGACCACGGTGCCTCCGCAGTCTGTGGGGGATGGGTGGAGGAGGAGGCGGCGGGTGGGCGGCCCATCCCACAGATATCCACCCACCTCGACCCATCTCCACTTATGGAGCATCCACCACTGGTGCCCGTTGCGCCATGCGTGGGGGATTGGTAGATGTGGGTGGAGCACAGGAACACGCATGCACCCCCACCCACCTGCCGCAGCAATCCCACGGATGCCCGCCCACCCGCCCGCACACATGGGCAAGGAGGAGGCATCCTTGCAAAAAGGGCCTGAGTGAGACCAATGGTCCATCAGTATTTCACAACCTGAGACGGCAGCAGGGTTTTAAATCCAGATCTCCAGGATCCCCGGCAGAGACCTAACCCAGACGTGCTACCAAAGATCTTGAATTGGAGATGTTGGGGATTGAACTTGGGACCTTATACACGCAAAACATGCATTCTACCACCTGAGCCATGGTCCACCCCATAAGACTGACAGAGGAGGAAAAGACTAATAGTTAGAGTACTTGAAGGGAGGAGCAAATTTGTGTGGAGGGGCAATGCATTTAAATCAGGAAGAAACAGTCAAGATAGGGATAGACAAATACACAGGGAAAAGAAGGTGAAACTATGGAGTCAAGATAAGCTTTTTCCCCCTTTTCTTTTCCTTTTTAATAGTGGGAGCAAAATATGGTACGGATGATGAAGAGATGGCAAGTTTTAAAGAAATCTCTCACACATTCATTCCCTGGTTAGAATGCCAACAGTTATGATCACCCTCCCCCTTCCACGCATCTGCTGGGGGAGGGGCCTTGTCCCCTGTGAACCTCAGAGAAAGATTGAATGGACCTACCAAGTTCTTGGGGGATTTAGGTTGGGTTTGTCCCCACATCCCTTTTCCAAACTGAGTTTTTTCTAGTTAATAAAGAGTTGTGGCCTTTTTGATCCACGTTTTTTGTGTTTTGCCTTCTTTCATTCTATGGGGACAAGGAACATAGAGGGCTGTTGTGCAAACAAGCAGACAAATCTCACAATTCTAAGTAAATATTAAGCTCTCCTAGGAGTTGAAAATCTAGAATATTCAAAGTTTTCAACAAGGAAATGTAAGGGCCAACCCTTTAATCCTTACTCATCCTGAAGATTGCAAAATTTGAAGATTATTATGAAACCATCTGAGAAGTAAGCTAGAAAGACACTTTGATTTCATTTCATACTTTGTATTGTTTATAACATGGCACTAAGTCTCAGTAAAATGTGTATTGGTGTTTGTGCGCATTAGACGAGCAGGCTTAAAGGAAAATAGGTGGATTCCCTTTGAAGTAGTAGCTGTAGCAGTGCAATCATCTGTGCTTCAAAAGGAAACCACCCCTTCCAGCTGCACCAGAGCCACAGTGACAAAGAATACTGGCTGGCTTAGGAACTACTCTTTTAGGAATCTAAATGAGTCTTTTGAATAATAAGAAAACCTAAATGATGGTGAATTGCAGGTGCGGGAGATGTGGGTAAGAAGAGATATAGTAACAAAAGGGAGGGTTTAATACTTAAATTTTAACTCCTGGTAACATTACTGGAAGCTAGTCATGTGCACCCACAGGACACATGGGTGCTAGTCTCCTGCTGCTTCCCAGGAAGTGCTCACGCTCTGTCTATAAGTATTTATTTTTGTCAGAGATCCTTTCACTGAAGACCCACTAATAATTATTGCACTCATGTAATAATATATGAAAGTAAACCATGACTGAATATGAATTACAGAATTATTGATTAGATTAGGTTAGTGAAATGACATGATTCATTCTTTTTTATGCTGCAGAATTTAATTTTATCAGCCTCACAAACTTGTTATTTTAATATCTGAAGTGTAATTTGACTTTCTTTGTTAGCAAGGGTTTTCAAGAGCAGGTTGGTGACCTTGACCAGCAACATCCAAAAATGTTGCCACTTGAACAAAAGGAACATTTCTTTAAAATTGTCTACTTATTCCCCCACCCCATTGCTGCCTGCAACTAGAAAAGGTTTGTAATTGTATGTGTGGAATATGTCTGAATAGAAAAGTAAATTTAAGGGAAAAGCAACAGACTGCTCCAATGAAAAGAACGTTGGTTGTGATGACATTATTTTCTGAATGTCAGAAAGAAAGCAACTAAGGAAATGAAAGAGATAGCTGTTTTTCTCTTTATTCCTGTTTCCAGATACCTCCATTAACAACTGGGTAATATGAAGGAAGAATATACAGAAAACTCCACAAAATTACTATAGCAATCTCAAGTGTCTTCATTATAAACTGAAAACAATGACTTCTCTATTCTTGTAACAAGCCCTCATCATTTTTTGCATTATTATAAACCCATCAATCCTTTTTTATTATCTACACAATTTTTTTCTTACTTACTACAAAGGCAATGGATAAGGGTTAACAATCATTCTATAAAACATTACTCATCAGTTTAGCTTTAGAAAATTTTGGAACAAGCAGTTTGTCATTCTTCTGGCAAGGTTATAAATGATTGACATTTTGTATATTTGCCTGTTGCAGAGGCTAACAGCATACTAAAAATTCTTCCCTTTCATGTACAAATTAATTGCATCCTATGCGATTCACATCGTGTGTCTTTGCATTTTGAGGCTTTTAAAAGGCTTATATAGAACTGCTGCATCTTCTCATTTATTAGGCACACTACTTCAATTATCCAGTTTCCACAATTTGAAAGCATCAGAGACTGTCACTACTGGCTACAGGTCATTGTCAACATGCAGTAATTTGGCAGAAAAATGAAAATTCCCTTCACAAACCAAACAAACAAACAAACAAAAAAATCCTGGATAAAGTCAAGGAAGCCACTAAAAACACTGGCATTTTTTTCCTCGTATTTAACTACTACAAAGAAATAGGGCACTTTCTGAAGGTGAACTCCATGTAACGACTTCAGATTTGCAGAGCGCTTCCTTTCATTCTAATTGCTGAGAAAAGGGTATTAGACAAACTATTGCTGACGTTTGCTGGAGAATGACAGACCTCACTGTTCTACACAAGGCATTAGCGAAAGACAAAAAAGATTTCCTTTTAAATGCTTTGGTGTTATGTCAAGCAAGAACCTTGTTTAACATGAGTAAATCATGTTTGCTGAAGTGGTGGCTTTCTACTGGAATACGACGTTACTGTCATAACTCTTATGCTACATACCATATGGGCGGGTGACAAAAGCCTTATTAGCCATACAGGTTTTCGTCTGAAGTTTCCCTGAGTTTTCTGTCACTATTGTGAAGTAATCCTTTTATCCAACAACCAATGGTTACTTTTATCCCCATAAGATCTTGAAACATTCCTGCCCCCTGCTACCTTGTCTCAACACAGAGTAGACCAGAGTCTCTTATTAGATGCTACAGTTACTAAGATAGTGTAGGCGTGGGGTTTTAACCAGAGAGAGACACACTGTAATCCTTGTTAAAAATATTAAATAATGTTTTTTATTATTATTATTCAAAGCAGATTAACTGAAGGAAACCTATCCCCCAATCCTCTTGGGCTGATAATAGTAAAGAAAAGTCTTAGGTACAACAAAACCGTTAGAATTTCATGTATCTTCCAGGCAACTTTACAGATACTTACAGTATGGCATAGGTATAATCTTATCTCAGTATGCTTTATCCCTGGAGACTATTCCTTTCAGGCATTTGCTACTACTACTCTCCTCTGTACACCCATCACAATAACTGAATTCAACTGTTCTCTTGCTACCTTTAAATCTGTTGGCTTATTCCTACTTGTCTAATGACATCATCACATACTATCTCCCTTCTACAACACTTTAACCCTTTAATCTACTCAATTATTCCCGGTGAGCTTTGTGAGCTGGGGGTAAAAGGGGGGAGTGGGATAGGGTAATAGGATATATTTTCATCCCTGATAATGGCATGTGCAGTATTTTGGGCCTTGATTGCCCTATTTTGAATATGCGCACTACATGTTCCCCTGTTTGTAAAAGTAACTCCAAGATATGAGAAAGATTTAACTACTGAAAAGCTTTTATCACTAATTTCCCATTTGGTGGAAGCAGACTGCCGTCCAACAATCATAATTTTAGATTTATGAGTGTTAATCTCCAAACCATTAATCTTGCAATAAGATCCTAATTTCAAAATTAAGTGTCTTAAACCTATTTCAGTTTGGCGGCCGCCAGATGTTCGCCACGGAGAATCCCCACATGGGGTCAGTTTGAACCACGCTTCCCAGGCTAGCCGGGGGAATGTCCTGGGAAGCGTGGTCAAACGGATCCCGGGCAGGGACCAACGAAAAGTAACATCTGGCCACGCGCCACGGCCCGGGATCCCCGGCGGGATCCCGGTCCATGGCACTTCCGGCCCGACGCAGCGGCCGCAATGGCCCCGCCACCTGCCCGTCTCCTCGGAGGGCGGGCGGCAGGGTGCGTGGAGGGGGTGGGGCTGTGCGGCTGCACGTTGTGCTGCGCGACCCCGCCCCCTCCCAGATTCCCCGCCGGGATCCCCCCGGCACGTCTGATATGGCATTACGGGGCGACCCCGGGGGGGAATGAATCCGGTGCTTTCGGTACGTGGCCAAAGGGCCCCGTAACGTCTGAAATCACCCTATGTTGTGTGACTGGTGGCAACCAGATGTCCACCCTGAGGGTGGCAGCCAGATGGGTGAGCCTGTGTTGCCCATCTTGCCATGCCCTGTGGCAGCCCAAGGCACTGGGCACACACGAAGTCACCTAGCCCTGCCCCACCCTCCTCCCCTGGCCCACCCACTATCCTGCCCCCAGCCATGACATGGCTGTGCAGGACTGGAACTAGGTTCCGCTGCTTAAAGTCCTCAACATGCGGTGGGGCAGATGGGAACCGGGCACATGAGTGGTGACACACTAACACGCCTTGGGCAACATTACCCCACTTTGGGTAAGGTTGGTACACGCTGCATCCACAGGCTTTTTCCAAGGATTCAGCATGTAGCAGCCAGCTGCCCACCCCTCAGGGTGGACATCTGGCTGCCACCAGTCACACAACATAGGGTGATTTCAGACGTTACGGGGCCCTTTGGCCACGTACCGAAAGCACCGGATTCATTCCCCCCCGGGGTCGCCCCGTAATGCCATATCAGACGTGCTGGGGGGATCCCGGCGGGGAATCTGGGAGGGGGCGGGGTCGCGCAGCACAACGTGCAGCCGCACAGCCCCACCCCCTCCACGCACCCTGCCGCCCGCCCTCCGAGGAGACGGGCAGGCAGCGGGGCCATTGCGGCCGCTGCGTCGGGCCGGAAGTGCCATGGACCGGGATCCCGCCGGGGATCCCGGGCCGTGGCGCGTGGCCAGATGTTACTTTTCGTTGGTCCCTGCCCGGGATCCGTTTGACCACGCTTCCCAGGACATTCCCCCGGCTAGCCTGGGAAGCGTGGTTCAAACTGACCCCATGTGGGGATTCTCCGTGGCGAACATCTGGCGGCCGCCAAACAGACGTTCGAGACACGGTGACCACAGGTGGGTATTCACCGTGGTTCACCGTGATCTCGTAATGTCTGAAAATACCCATTCTGTATCATATGGTAAGGCTGCCCAGAGTGAGGTAAGTTTATCCAAGGTTCAGTAAGTTCATTGTGTGGCTGTACCCAGGGTGGTCCAGTGGTTGGGTTGATTTAAGGAGAATATGGGTTATTTTTCTGCTCTGACAATCTCCGAGGTGAGAGACATGGCTTTTGGGGCAGAAAGTGTGGCTTTAAGGGCCAGCTTGGGCCCTAGCAATTTTGTTTTCTTCTCTTTTTACAAATTAAGAACTGCCTCATTGATGCCACCACAGCTTTGCCTCAGATTTACCACATGGCAATATTTTACATGAAATGAACAGATCTAGCACATGGTAGCATGGACATAAACTTGGAAGTGTGATAGAAGTGTGGTAGAAGCACTCCAGACTATGGTGCATTGTAAAAATGTCAACAAAAATATGCTCCACACATTAAATAGGAAGGAAAGCTGGGGTGTAGCGATTGGGTCCTCAGGTGGTAATCCCAATGTCTGAATGCAACAATGCATGCTAACCCAGTCTGTTTGTCTATAGCTGCCTTAGCTGGGGCCCATGAGATGGTAATTGAGTCTCCATTACTATTTACATCTTTGTCATCTTTGCCGAGAATATCAATTAGGAGATGGCCAATTATGGCAGCATTTTTAAAAATACCACTAAACCTCTAAAAGAACCAGGCTGATTTTACACTGTAAGATTACACTTTTGCAAACCCAGCCAGGTTTCAGTTTTGACAAACAAGTAGTACTTGCAAGTTGCAACTTGCTCCTTATCTTTGTTCCCTGATCATGCTGCTTTCACTGTTTGCTCTGAAAATCCTGGCTCAGCACTATACTTCCCTGCTGTACAATAATAGCTTTGATGATATTAATTTTTCAACATTCCATCAAAACTTTTTAGAATGTTTCAGACTAAAGATAATTGCTAGTTAAACTCAGGATTACATGGACATAGGAAGTTCTACACATTCAAAGTACCAGTATTTCAGAGGGGGTTTTTTGGAAGAGAATTTTGATATCAGTTCTCTCATTGGTAGTGGAAGTATCTGCCTACCCAGCCTGATAATTACTTGCCAGAAGCGTATGAGCATTGGGTAGCTGGTATAGTATTATCCTCTTAATGCCTGCTGACATAGGGTTTAGCTCATTTTGCATTATGTGGAAACTGAAATAATGCAAGCCAGATTGCATGTATGTACTATTTAATTCTTCTTCTTACATGTCGATGCTGTTCCTATACTTGGCGCACACACAACAGTCTTGAAAAAATTAAAGGAAAAGGAGAAAATATAAAGTTTTCTGATTTTTTTTCCCCCTTTAGCATCTCATGCTTTGTGCCATTTGATAATATACATGAGTAGGTTTAATACTCAATCATTTACCAAATCCAATTTGACTGCCTAACGGGGTTTAATTTACATGATGATACAATTTCTCACACCAGAAAGCATAGTAACCCTTCTTCTTCAGAGGTTAATGGTGATCTAGCTTAAAGCCTAAAAGATAATTACAAGGAATGTGCTTCAGGTGACAAAGTACTTTTGACAATCCCAGACTGTTGATAGCTTTTTAATTATACCTTTTTTCCACCATAGGAAATAGTATGCTTTCTCCTAAATAGTTTGAAGGCATTCCAGGTTTATTTATTTATTTATTTATTTATAGTAAATTGCTCTACACTGTAATCAATACTTTCTACTGACTGATACCCCCGGCACCTTTCCTTTCCCACATTTATTTGAAGGAGAGATTAAACTTTGGGTTAATTTCCAACCTCTCCCTCCCCTTTAAAATGCAATACAAAAGAGCACCAAGCAAGGAATACAAACATTTATTGACTTGCTTCTTGTCTTCCGTACTTAGTTGATATTTTGTGACATTTAAAAATTGAAACTTCACAGGGTTTTTAGGTAAGAGTTCTGACAACAGAGAAGGTCGGGGGATGGGGACTAAAGAAACCAGGCAGGGTTACGGTTTAAGATTATTAAATATGACCAAAGGAAAAAGGCTGGGAAAATATCATTGCTAGTTTTACATATTATTCTTTCCCCACCCCCTCCACTAGTTCTTCATGTTAGTCGCTATAGTCAAGAGGATGAAGTAGCCCTTCAGAAAGAATGTAGTACATAGCATGTTTAATAATAGGGAGCAGCATAATCTTTACATGAAATGAATACTATTTATGAATACTTCCAATACTATTTATGTGTCTTACAACCATTGGTTTGCCACTTTCTTAACCATTTGTGCACTCTAGTATGGAACATTTTGGTAAGTGACTCTTGGAATTGGAATCTTTTCCCACCTGTAACATACTATCTATGATGGAATAGTACCCAAACGCTAGTAGTCACAATAGGGACAAAATTAGGCTATGTGTTGTACAAATTCATATAATGAACACTATTTCTGACTGGAGATGTCCTGCTGATCTTGAAACAATCTGAATGTCTCTCATTTGAATAATGAATAATGTTATTTACATTTTATTTATTTCATTTCGTTGTATTTATATGCCACCCCCCATGCCCACGGCATTTACATGTATGAACCATTTCAGGATCAAGGCCTACGTAGGCAGAAAAGCAACAATTATAACAGTGAAGTCTAGCACAACAATTTTTTGAATGCATTTTCATGAAATTCATTCTTTTCTTTCCTTATCACTGGCTTGAAGGGGGGGTAGATTTCATGGGGCTATTGGGGAAAGAGTATTTAAAAAGAAATATTTCTGGGTTTTCTGAAAAGGCTGATTAGCAATGTCATTGCTGACATACTCTTCATAGCTTGTATTTCTGGATAAGGATATGATGCTTTCAAGTGTAGAGTGTGTTACATTTGAAGGGCTAATCTGAAGGTTTGCATTTTTCCAGTGCAATTAGAATTATTATTAAGATTATTAAATATGACCAAAGGAAAAAGGCTGGGAAAATATCATTGCTAGTTTTACATATTATTCTTTCCCCCCCCCCTCCACTTTTATTGGGCCTACGAATCCCCGTCTGTTCTTGGATATAATCTGCTGGCACACACTTGATCAGCTGCTGTCTGTATTTAAATATAGAAATTTATCTTCTATAAACATCAGCATTAGAACAGGATTTAGGGGGTGTGGAAGAAGGAGAGGCAGTGGGGATCTCATGTGTCCATCCTTCCTGGGCTACTTTACCATAGAACAAATATAGATTCAAGGGATGTGCGAACGCGTTTCGGACGTTCGGAGTTCGGCCCGAACCCAGCCAGTTCGGACGCCCAAACAGAACACATAACACCGGTGCTCCGGGCTCTGCACTGGTTGCCGATAGCGTACCAAGCCAGATTCAAGGTGTTGGTATTGGTTTACAAAGCCCTGCACGGTCTCGGCCCCTCATACCTCAGGGACCGCCTCGCCCTCTGCGCCCCGGAGCGGCTCCTTTGGTCTGCTGGGGGTGCCTTCTTGGAGGTCTCCCGCATTAAGCGGGGGGCCACAATGGAGAGGGCATTCTCAGTGGCCGGGCCGCGTCTCTGGAACTCCCTGCCAGAGGAGGCCTGCCTGGCCCCAAGCCTATTAGTATTTTGGCGGAAATGCAAGACCTGGTTGTTCGTCCGGGCCTTTGGGGAGGGGGCTGGGTAGTTGAGTTTTATTCCCCTATCCAATGTAATTTATATCCCAGGCCCTGTTTATATGTAATTTTAATGTTTATATGGTATTTTAAGTGTTTGGATTGTTTTAAATTGTATTTATTGTTGGAAGCCGCCCCGAGCTGTGTTCAGGAGGGGTGGGGTAAAAATTTAATAAATAAATAAATAAACATCCAAGTAGAACGCCAAAACCCTGAACAGTTCGGCGGTGTTCGGATGAGTTTGGGCGCATTTGGGCGGGAAACACCTGGCTGGCAGGCCCGGGGAGAGGGGGCAGCTGAGGAGCAGACTTCCTGATGCCAGGGGTGGAGAGGCTTGGACTAGCAGCCAACCTGCACAATCACCATCCCTTTTTTCCTCAGACCACTGGCTTCGCAGTCTGCGATTGGCATGGGGCTAGGCTGCACAGAGCCAATGGGGCTTGTGGTAAGGCGGGCGCAGCAAGTAACAAAAGTCATTGCCTTCCCCCCCTTCCAATTCCTTCTGACCTAGCCCCTGATCCTGTCAACAGGTCATTTTCAGAAGTCTCCCTCTCCCAGCAGTTTGTGTTTCTAATCCATTGCCATCCTCCTCCTATTTCACCCATTTCCACACATTTACCTCCACAGTTTCATTTATTTAGATTAGATTAGATTAGATTAGATTAGATAGGTTTAGGTGTTATACCTGGCACCAAGAAGCAGCCACTCCATCCCCTGGTCCCACCATCAGGGTTCTGGGGCTGTCATTCCGCTCACAAGGAGTTGTCATTCCACAGCATCAAGAAACAGCCAGCCACTCCATCCCCAGGTCCCACCCTCAGGGTTCTGGGGCCTATGTTACAGGCAGGGAGGGCTGTCCATGCACGTCATCCAGAAGTTGCCACTCCAGCTCCAGGACCCACTCTCAGGGTTCTGGGGCCGTCATCCCGCTCACGGGGAGCTGTCATTCCACCGCATCAAGAAACAGCCAGCCACTCTAGTCCCAGGACCCACCATCAGGGTTCTGGGGCCGTCATTCTGCTCACAGGGAGCTGTCATTCCACAGCATCAAAAAGCAACCATCCACTCCAGCCGCAGGAGCCAGCATCAGGGTTCTGGGGCCTACGCTCCAGGCAGGGAGAGCTGTCGTTCCACTTCACTGTCTGCCAATGCTCCACTGATGCCAGCCAGCCTGCAACGCCCGGCCAAGTAGGCTCAGTTTTCCCTAAAATGGGTACAACCCCCCCTCTACTGTATGACCAAGGGCCAACAAACTTCGACCCGGAGGGCTTGAAAGGACAGCCCCCAGATGTGGCCAAGGGCCGGCAAACATGGGGAAAAGGGCTTGAGAACATAGCCCCCCATTATGAGCAAGAGGGGGGCTTGTAAGACAGAGTAAGGATCGGGCCCAGCCACCATGGAACCCAGCAGAAAGTAGGTCGCTCATGTGAAATACCAGCCTGAACCTGGGGGAAGACAGGAAAAAGGAAAACACCTAGAGTAATGTATGGGGCCATTAAGAAGCATTCTTCCTATTCAGTAGAGCACTGATGACTGGAACTTGGAGCATCAACCCCTCCCCCCAGGAATAAAGAAATCCAGGGGCTCCCTTTGTGTCCCAGGAAGCTGATTATTAGTCCTCTCCTCCCCTCCTTAACTACCCTTCAGCCACTGTTGTTTACTTTCCCCCCCTGTGTCAAAGATATCTTATGCATCTTATGCCCTTTTTGTGATGGTAGTGGAAGTTGGGTTTCTCCCCTCGTTAGCTCATTGTGTACCCCAAACGACCCATCATAGCCTCCCCAAATCCTTTGTTCAGTACCCTATAACTGCCCCTGGTTTTCCCATCAACCTCTGAGAAA